>JAABKM020000025.1:4296571-4325754 GCA_016277805.2 Papilio aristodemus | reverse complement strand
AATAGGTAAGGAGTTTCCAAGTTGCTAGATGATCAGTTAATGGATGACATTTTTCAATACTATGGAAAAATATAGAAAATTGTAGCTTTATACTTTAAAGTAGGTTACTCCATAACACAAATTTGGTACTTGATAACTGTTCAAAAGCCAATGTGACCTTTATTTCTTTTGACCATCCTTTCTGCCAATAATGTGATGAAAAACTGCCTCCGTTGCGGTATATGGTACGACTGCAACGCCGGGGTCTCGGGTTCGAATCCCGAGTCGGGCAAGAGAGATATTTGAGTTTTTTCTACTCAAAATCAATATAGTTTGGAATTTGATCTCAATATGATGATAGGCTCGCCACCTTTCATATCTTTGGATGGAAAAACACACGGTGAAAGGTGAGTGCACTGATTGCACCCCTGCCTACACCCACATCTTGCTAAGGTTTTGAGTTATTCATGCTGCTTGCCGTTTTTGTTGACCTATTTATGTAAACCTCATACATCTATTTCAGAGAAAAGTAATGATTAATACTCTTTGATACATATCAAGACAGATGACACGTATAATGACGTATAAACCTAGACATTGTAACATAAAACAATATTACAGTATCATAATCATGATTTGCTTTAAATTTCAATTAAGTTGTTCCACTTCTTTGTAACAATTTATCATAAAGAGAAAATTGATGGCTTATTGGAAAACGTATCAAATTCAATAAACCGCAATAACCTTAAGGAAAACACAAGCCTAAACATCAATAAATCATGAGGTAGATTGTCTCGAATGAGAACATTTCACTGCATCGAAATAGTGCATACAAGTATACTATGAAGATTGTTTCTATTGATGTTAAGAGATATACAGATTTAATAACGGTTTCTAGTTATAAAGATTATTGAGTCCAAAAATTGATATGAATCAAGTACATAATTAAAATTAAACCACCGAGGTGTGGGCTAATGGTTGGACTAAACAAATAAAAAGTACGTTAATTGCAAAAAAATAATTAAAGATCTAGATTAATAACGGACAGATGAAAATGTATTTTTAGTTTTCTTAAATCTTAAAAAAAACTTACATGATTGAAACAAATGTTTGAGATAAATCGTATCGTGGAGCAACAATGGAATTACATCAAGAATTATTAACAACTTTAGTCAAAAGTAAAGAACCAACCCTTGATTTAGTTACAGAATCTAAATTTATTGATGGAGCAACTGCTAACAAGGGGCAAGTTAATCTTCAGAGTTTAGTAGACTTAAACAAAATATTTAAAGATGAAAAACAAACATCAACTAAAAAATGCAAGCGGTTTTGCAAAACACCTATTGTGATCATTAAAAGGTCACCTTTATCGAAAATATTATTCAAGAAATGTAGGTATTCTAAAATATGGCCGGAACAAATTCCTTTGTTCCAAGAAATACTAAAGAAAAACATGGCAACTATTTTTGTTTTCTTTCCGCATAAACCCAAAGCAGGAATGCTATCGAAAGAAATAATGAGAACACGGAGATATATCGTGTCAAGTTGTTATACAAATCAAGAAGACATAAACAATTTTTGTTTACCTAGAAAAGTACAAGAGGATTTTAGAAAAAAAGTTTTAGGACCTATTTGTTTAATTAATAAGGGATTTCTCAAGTCTAAATTAACTCAGCCGAAAGTCGTATGCAAAATAATATCACCTAGAACTAGTACAACAAATGTATGTAATGAATACAAAAATAGTACAAATCTTTTAAAAGGTCTACAATTGTGTAATAATACATTAACAAAAGATTGTCCGAGACCAAAAAGTCTTGTATTTAACATAGGAAATTCATCATTTATATTGTCCAGTAATCAACAAGTAATTCTTGTTCAAAGATTGTTTCTCATATATGTAGTGCCAAAATTTAGCAGATGTGCGCATCAAGCAACGTGCACGAAAAAAAAGTTTCGAAGTAATAAAAAGTGCATCCATGACGCTTTCGAGCAATCGTGTAAGTTGTATAAAGAGTTATTGGACCATACTCCAAAACCGTGTTGTGATAATCATAAAGAACATCTCAATGCAATTAGGGATAATATAAAGAAAAAAAGATGTTGTATTAAAAAGGATTACGAACGTATGCTCCGGCAAATATCTGAAATGAAGTTGAAATTTAAAAAAGAAAATTCGTACTATTCAAATTTATTCGATAAATTAACACCACATCATTGTTGCCACAAGAAAACTAATCGTAATATTAAAATTATCACAGCTCCTAAGAAATGTAAAAATACTTTGATAGATAATTACAAAAATATTTGTAAACTAAAATGTATCGATATCATTAGAAAAAAATTTAAAAACACATATAACCAGCGTTCTCAACAAACTAAAACAAAGAAGCTAAATTGTTTTATGCTCAGGTATTGGATTTTAATTATAACATCGGACTTTAAAATATTGATAGTTGATATCCTTGTTAATTTCATTAATTATATCAAATTAAAGACTCTTTTTAAAGTAAGACATTCCTAATATATGCTAGGGAGAATATCTCTTACGGGCGTAACTGGGGATAGTGAGGTGGATGAGATCTTGACCTGCCGCCCATCGCAAACGGCTATGGAGAATAACCAACTTCACCACAATACTATCTATTCTCCTCTCTCCCTCCTCTTCCGATCTCGCCGAATCGCAGAGGACAAGAAGAAAGATCCCCTGCAATTACTCCCTTCCTGGAACACATTAACTGCAAAAACAAATGGTAGAGGTCGCTCAATTCATGTAGCTGATCGAACTGCCTCAAACTACCACCTCAATTTAACCTCGCTCTATTAACTTGCCCAAAACATTCCTTTTTGTTCACTACAAGTGACCAAACAACGGTTATTAAGCACAAAAGAACTCACCTACCCACCCTCACAGTCAAGTCAAGTAACCAATTTTTTTCCTACGATAAAAACATTTTTTATTACCTGAAACAATAAAAAATATTATTGTTTTGTTTTAGAGTTCCACCATTAACTAATCGGAAACTCATTCTTAAACACAAATTACCTCGCCGCCAAGAAAAAGGTAAGAAAAACCGCGAAATTCCAGTGATTCTTATGTTATTTATTAATTGTATCGAAACGGTTTCCAGGTTATTTAAAATTCTCTTTTTCACAGCTAACATCGTATTATAGTGTTTGCAACTATGAATCTAATATATTGTTTTAACGTTAATGTTATTTTGTAGCTATGATTCAATTGTGGTCTATAATGAGTCCGGAACAATCGTGTACATCGCAAAATGCAGAAATAAGCAAGAGAGATTCAATTGTTGAAAATAATATTAATGATTCAAATATTGAAAACAAAATTAATGATTCAAATGCCGAAAACAAAATTAATGATTTAAATACCGAAAACAAAATTAATGATTCAAATATTAAAAATGAAATTATTAATTCAGGGCTTGAAATGCCAGTGACTGGTAATACAAAAAGCAATCTGTTTATAGCAAAGACTAAAACATCAGAAGTATTTCTGGATATAAATAATCACGCTGAATATAACATTTGTCTGCAAGGAATGTTTAAAGGTTAGTTTTATATATTTGACATCATAACTAAAATCAACTTTGAAATATTACAATAGTGTTAAATATTTTTTTTATTACTCAGATCCAAACAAATGTAGTTCTCGTAAATCCTCCAAAAGTATATCGTTTGATATTCCCGAAGAAGAAGAATCTTCGCGATGTCTTACAGAACCTCCGCCTTCTAAACATACTTGCTGTATTAAAAAGGGTCAAGGTAAGATAATAACATTACTAAGATTTTAGACCAAGTTTTCTTTGAGGAAACGAGATCCTTTCGCCTTATTATAATTTCCTTATTAGAAAAGTATGTGAAGAGAACTTATCGCCGAGTAATATACAGAGCGTCTACAATATACAAGTTATTTTAAAGTGAGGTCGAAATAAACATGTAACAATACAATAGGATTAAATTTTAATTACCTCGTTTCAGAAATGTTTGAACCTAAATGTGTTATACGTAACGATTATGATGAAATACCACTCGAATGCAAGAATAAACTTTGCAATACAAATACTTCTACCGACAAGGTGATGCTTCCTATCCCCAAATGTATAGATTGTACGAGTGATTACACGCAATATGAAACGCAAAACATCGGTAGGAAAAGTTCAACAAAGTACAGTAAATAACTAACATAAATAATAAATTTTAAGACAGTAAAACAACTTTGTGAAGATACGTAATAAATGAATAATTATTTACAGAGACAAAGATATTAAAAATAAAAGCTATCAAACCAAGAACTTTAAGGCGACATAAAATTAAGCACCAATTCGCGCCGTGTGTATAATAATCATGTTTAATTTTTAGTTGAAATGTGTTAGAATTTATCTTTATAAACTTTTTTTTGTTTAGAGAATGCATAATAGAAATAGGTAACAGCAGAAAAGATTTGAAATCAGATTCAATAGATTTGGCTAAGTCGTCACCAGATTGTGGAAAGAAATACAAAAAATGTACTCGACCTCTTTGGAATAAACTATGTCAGAAGTTTAATTATAAAGACAGGAATCGAAAAAGGTCAGTATTTTTCATGTTTTCCTACAATTAAACACTTAAGAACGTCGGGCTAAAGGTTTCGTTAAACTATAGGTGTGTAATACGCGCCTGATAAGTGAAGACTTTGCTAAACACTTTTAAACAAAGCGATATAGTAATATATACCTAACCTCACATTACTAAGGCTCAATATAGGATGGCAATAATAAAAATTAACGGAAAATATCACTCTCAGTCGTGTCTTTACTATGTAAAATGGGATTGCGTCGGGCACACTGAATGTTACTGGAACTGGCCACACACAAAACACAATTTTTAATTACGAAAATAAAATCTATAAGAAATTTTTATTTAATTTGTAAGAATATAATTTATTTTGGACAATGTTGAAATTGTATTGTTTTACTTTATACTGAACTGTCTATTATGTTAAACTTTCGAGGTAAATTTTTGTTGTTTTTTTTTTATAATTTTCGATTTTACGATTTATCTAAAACTGCAGTTAGAGAGGTAAGTGATAAAAAATAACGAAGGAGCTCCTTAGTGCATTTCTAAATATTGGTAAAACTAAATTACTATTTTTTTATTAACTAACTTTTTCTATTAACTAAATTTGTCTTTGTGAAAATCGTCCGAAAAATGTGATTATACCAGAAATCAACGTAATATACTATTACCGATTTTAAACCAAAGATTACTTATCGGCATTTAAAAATGAGTGGGAAACTGCGGGCAACAGCTAGTTATAAATATAAAAAAAAAACTTTAAGGGAGTGTCCCTTAAACTTTATTACACATTTATAAGTGATGAATGACGGCACGTGATTGCTTTGACCAAAAAAAAAACAATAGTCATCAGACTTTTCAAAAGTTGCCAATGATATTTAATGAAAGTGATAGTACTGGGTTTACGATTGTTTAGTTTCACAAATCAGGTTACTATAATTAGTGCTGTTTCAAAACCAAAGGATCAAGAACAATAAGTACAAAACATGGTTTGCCAAGAATATAAGTGACACTTTACCCAACAACGATTTCCAACACCACTGCACGTCCACATTTTCCTGAAATATGTTATAGAAGACGCATCCATCATATATTCCGTACCTCGAATTTCTTTCCTGAAATAAATATAGTTTTAAAATGTTTGATGCATAATGTACTCAAAAGTCGGCATGCATTTGAAAAAAAAATAAAACAGCAGATGTATAATAAATATTATCAAAATGCATGTGGTCTTATTTCTAAAATAAATAAAAATTTTCAGTATGACCTATTTGTAAGTGGATAATTTATTGTTATGAATATGTTTTTAACATTCTGTTATCATTTCCATTTTTTAAAGGTGCATTTTATCATTACAAATGCGTGGGTAAAAATAAAATCTACGATGATTTTTGTCCAAATCCGTCTAGAGTTCAAACTTCGCTTTGTATATGGATTTTATACTTCATTTACGGATATGTTATAAATATTTATATACATAATATATTTTTATTTTAGACAAACTTACAAGATAGATTCAAAGGAACTCTATAAGTCAGCATTTCAAGAGGACAAGAAAAAATTTAATATATTAACATATAGTGATTTCCAAAAAATGAACAAAGAGCAACTGAAAGAAATCATATGTGAGTTAAAAAAGCCACATCAAGTAGTCTTTCGTACTATAATTTCTATGCGCAGAAGGCTCGATGCACCGATATACCAAATTAAGTATCCACCCCAACGAGTCTAAAAATGGTGTGTCATGTGGTCACACCATAACCCTCCACCCCACCCCCCACTTTATGGTAGCAAGCTATCTATCTCCAAATTCATAGCTGATTCCAAAAGATTTAGTACTATCCTATTACGCCCAATCAGATAAGGTCAGATAGTCCTAGTTGATTTCGTTTACTTGAAGCCCAATTGGCTTTCAGATAAGTCACAGTTAGTTCTTCTCCATTTAGCAAGCATAAAAATACGTTACAAGAGTTCATCCTGTACATTTGTTATTTATAAATTTTATTGTGACTTATAGAAGTCGATCGCGAAAGCTAACAGCCAGGCTTTATTCAGAATTCTTTTGGGTTTTTAAGCCCTACTCCGTCTATTTAAGGACGTAGAGCTTACCTGTATCGTGTCAATCAATACAAAGGCCTTGAGAAATTCGTTACAACTGAAATGGATTGTAGATGTTTTCAGTTTTCGTTTTAAGAAACGGAGAAAATTAAGATGGTGGAATATAAAAAGGAGAAGAAAAAACGGAGATAGGCGAAACGCCAAAGAATAAATATTTCACATTTTTGGTTCGGTTTATTAATACATCCCAGGTCGCTGCGGCTTCTTTTTGTGCAACAGTAGAATTTGTATAATTATAAAAGAGTATACGGGCAGACACAAAAGACAATTAACTTTTACTCGACTTGTTTCAGGCGTGGATAAGCCTAAACATAATTTAAGTAAGGATTATTCAAACAATAAAAATAAACAAATTACTATAACAAAAGTGCCACAAAAAATTACAAGTCACATCGGGGATGACAATTCTTCTAAAAAGACGAAACTTCTAATACGTAGACGTAAAGACTTTAAACATACTAGCAGGAAACGTGGGCGATGTGCAATAAAATATGGTACTTAAAGGAAATTATTATATGTTAATTATATACATGTTATTTAGAACGTGTAATAAACAATTAAATACTTCCAGGAAGGAAAAATAAAAAAAATAAAATTATAAAACGAAGAATTCTTAGGCGACAAGCAATAAGACACCATTATTTGATATCGCATGGAAGAAAGAGTATTAGACAATTATATAAACAACCGTGTGTATATAGTTATGTGTAGTATGTACGTGAAGTTACCTAAAACGAGTTTGCTAAACACGTTTTGTTGTTTTTTTTTTAAATTCAGGGAATACATAATAAAAATAGACAATTGCGACAAAGATCTAACTCTAACAGATTTGATACATTGTGTACAATCGATACCCGATTACGGAAAGAACAAAAAACGTCATGGATCCTTTTGGTTCAAAATATGCGACAATGTAACTAAAACAATGAAAAATAAAGAATGGTTTGTACTTTGTTACTTACGTACGCATTTGTCAATAAGAGGCACCGAAGGAAACAATCCTAAATGTTATATACACGAAATTTTACTGAAAGGAGACTATTTAAACAATAATTTTAAATACAAAGAATAAACATATTAGATTGTTGTTATAGTGGGGAATCGAACCCGTTACATGGAAAATCGAAACCAACAGTAAATATTTTCAACCTTTTAATATCTCTTTGTGTGGCATAACCGTCGGATACTGTTTAACGTAATATGATACCATAATTCTTGAATAGAAATTTATTAACAAATAAAATTACGTGTAAGGCCAGTTTCTTCAAGCGTTCTGCTCCCAGATATTAACTATTTTGATCTCGTGTTCTAGAGCTGTCTAAGAGTATAGAGTAAATTTTAAGGTTGAAATTTTTTTGTTAGTCAAGTTTCCGCGTTGGATATAGAGAAACAATGTGATGTTGCTGTTGATGAAAATGGCAAAGAAATGGAAGAATTAACTTTTAGTGATTTTGAAAAGATGAGTGAAAAGCAATTAAAAGATATAATTTACGAGTTAGAAAATGTCATATCTTATTCAAGTTTAAGAAGTTCACACAGGTTTGTATTTTTCCTTTTTATTTAGGGTGTCCGGAATTCCTTTTCACAAAGTAATATTACAAATCGTTCGTAAGATTTTGACATAGGACTTCTCGGCTAAAAATGAACATCCATATAAAATGTTGCCAATTTGGTCTCTAGTAAGGTTAATATTGACAATTCTTTATATACACTTTTTTAATTCTTTTAAAATATATTCGTTTTAGTTGTCCGTTTGAACCAACATGTTAACAATAAATTATCCACCCATATTTTTGTAATCGCCTTATTGCGAATTTTATTCTATATTTCGTTGAATATTTAAATTTGTACTATATTTTCTTTTGTGTTAGACATGCTTGCGAAGTAGCGGACGCAGTGGAGCAGGACCTTCTTAAATATGACGATGTTAATTTATCATTTAGTGATTTTCAAAAAATGAATGAAGTGCAACTAAAGGAGTTAATAAGCAAGTTAAAAAAAGACTTACGTCAAGATTCAAATGTAAAGAGTTCACTTGGGTTTGTATACTGAATTTTCATACATATTGCGTTGACTTCGAACTTTTGAACTTTTAATTCTTCTTAACCATAAGAGTTCAACTCTTGTCGGTGGAGTAATCGCCACTCTTCTCTATTCTCTGCCCTTGATTTGGCATCTTGATACGACACGCAGCTGACTTTTTCCTTCAATTGTTAAATGAGTTACGGCGCGGTCTGTGTCTGTTTTTTTTTCTTGTATTTATCCTTCTATGATGTTTGTAATAAAGCTGTCGTAATTTCGAAATGACTGTTTCGAAATTTGGTGTTAAAAACTTATTTTATATTGCATATTATCTTATTTTTTATTACCAGAGGTAACGAGATAGTTGGCGATAAAGTATATCAAGAAGTCGTTCTGGGCGAAGAAAATGATGAATTAACATATAGTGATTTTCAAAAAATGAACGAAGAGCAACTGAGAGACATAATAAGTGAATTAGAAAAAGAAATGGCTTCTTGCGATGGTGATACAACCGCTAGTACTTTAAATAAATCTACGACAAGTTCTGAACAATCAGAGTCAACCGATGTTTCTTGTAGTGACGAACAAGAATCTGTTACAGACTCCACTTCTTATTCGACGTCATCTTCTGTCAGTTCTAATTTGGAATCTAAACTTAAAGGGTTAAATTTTTCAATACGTCCTAATGTTACCAATTCTAATAAGTTCTTTAGGATTTTCTATATAACAAGCTGTTATCAAACTTTAATATACGAATAGTAAGCATTGACTACTTTTTTATTTTAGTAAAAAAAATATATTCATGCCTGTATTCCCCGAAGGGGTAAGCAGAGGCGCAAGTAGTGCACCCACATTTCGCCCTATGTGTTCTTTCCATGATGTCATATGTGGCGAGCGTATCGCCGTATAGGGCACCAAATTCCAAACACCGAGCTAATATTGAGTAGTGTTCGCGCCATTTGTGTTCTAAACGTGTTGGGACAGCGGTCAGCGGGAAGCGCGGGGGATTGGGACACTGGACGACAGGCCAGCGGTCAAGAGTAAACTCTCATATACAAATATATTTAATTGCAACTAATATATTGATTTCGCAACGAACAGTACAAAAAAGCCAAAGATCACTTCTGCCCGACCCGGGATTCGAACCCGAGACCCAAGCGTTGCAGCCGTAGCGTACACGTAATACGTGATACAATTACGCAACTAATACTATTAAATGTTTTTTAATACTGTTTAGGTTATTGTGCCCAAATCTTATAAGAAATGTAATTATTAGGTTACTATTTTAATAAGATATTTTTTTATAAGTTTTCTAATAATACGAGAAAATAAAATACAACTGTTTCATTTTTACTTTTTATTTGTTTTTTAAACTATTACATATATTTCAAATATTAGATAAAACTAGAATAAGTATCATTACCCTAAAAGTACGCAAATATACTCAAGTGAACATCCAAAACCTCTTTCCCAACATATTGGTTTTGATCCATTGTAGGTGACTACTTCTATGTTTCATTATTAGTTATTGAAAGCAGTTCAAATAATGTCCACTTAATATTAATGATGCGTATCAATTACTTTAGAGCAAGGATGAGCATATAGTAATATGATTGAATACACATATGATAATATGATTGAATTACACAGGTATTCATTAGCTACGCAATCAATTCAATTTTTAACTAAAACAAAACGTTTATGAGTTTACAACAAAAATATTTTCGCCAAATATAAAGAAAAAGCTTGGCGAAAGGATATGTTAAAAGAATTTTTTTTTGTAATTTTCCGTCCAATCCGTACTTTGTGAAAGAGGAGCGTGCCCATAATTATATCTTGAAAATTGGTATAACCCGTAATTCAGTAAGTTGAAAAAACTCTACAACGAATAAATTCAAAAAGCGTATCATTGTTCGAAATGCAGCTGTAAAACGGTTCAAGAAATTATTCTAATAATATATAATACTCATTTGCGTCTTCATGACTTGTCGAATAAAAAGATTTGTAAACTTTGACAACTTAAGACTACTTTATTTTGCTACAGTCCTGAAAATGTTCACATCTTATACGAACAATAAGCAACATCTATAAGAAAGTCACGACAAGACATTAATGCTGTTAGAAATATTTATTACAATAATTTTTTATTATATTATCTACTTATTAACTATGGGAAACATGCTGAGATTTTTTGATGGGTTTTAAATGGTCGTTGGTCGATTTAACGTTTTTCTAAACCCCGAAATTTTTTTTTTCAGATGTCCCCATGCTTTGCACGTGATGTACCTCTTGTGTAATTACAGATAATTTAATTAATAATTATTTGTATGCAATCTACGAGACAATTAAATACTAATTCCTATTTTACATGAATATAACTAATTAAACATTGATTTAAACATTAAAAATGTTGTGATGATGAAATTTTAATTTAATTGTGACATTTACTGGTTATTGTAATATTTTCATATTTGTACGGTCAATTTTACATATCAATGATTCATCAATAATCAATCGTGTTCCACTTTCTTTTAAAATTGATTTTCCGGTAAACTAAATGGATCCTAGGTGGTGTACTATTGTAAAATGACATTCGATGATAGCGCCCCCATTATGTTAAGAATTTTTCCGTACGAACGACATCTATTGGCGATAACATTCATTACACATATATTTAACAATGGAAACCATTATTATCTCTCTACGACACTTTGATATAGAACTCTAAACATCTATCTATAAAATATATCTTTTTCCCGAACTAAAATCAGCAAAAGATAACTTTGAAAATATAATAATGATCAGTGTTGAAGGTCCTTTATTTACTTATACAAATTATTTATGGTAATGTCAAAATTTTGGTAAATTATCTCTCAATGAACACATATAGGACAAAAAATATCGTCCAGTCCCTTAATTCGATATCCCCCTATGTATATGTCGTTCATCTTTAAACGGTAAATACTTATTAAAACAAGTTTTTGAAAGTTTATTACGGAAACAAAGTTTTCTTTTGCATCCGGGATGTTCCCTAATTAGGCTCAACACTTTTATTCTTAATACGTAGAGTTTGCAAAAAATATATAATAAAAAAAAGTTTAAATCATATAATCTGTTTTAATTTACAATTCTTACACTGCACACCTTTAAGAAAACTAAATTGAATTTGAAAAAAAAAAATGAACTTTAGTTATGGATTCTTGTACAAAACAACAAAAATGAAACAAACTGGAAAATAATTAATAAACACTGAATTCTTTAAATTATATGAAAGTGGTAATCATTTATATGAGTTTACTTAAAATTCTAATTTTATTATTAGAATTTACTTCAGCAACATTGAATTTTTGTTCACATACAGATTCCCTTTTTTTGAACCATTTAAAAAAAACCGTACGTTGCTTGTATTTAGTAAATATGACTTATTTAGTAGTTTTATTTTCTTCTTAAAGTGAAACGTGATCATTCACAAATAATAATGTGCTAATAGTAAAACATATACCTATAACTCTAGTTTAATAATGTAACCGAATTATTAAATACTACACAAAGTTAAAAATACGTTTTTATAATGTATATTTACAGTACAACGCGTCAACGAAAACCCGTCGTAGTGATGTCAATTAATTAGCAGTTTACAATCTGCCTTAATATTTTTTCATATATAATTGTGAGGCTGTACGTGATTACGCACTTGGACAGTTTGATAGTTTTCATACATATTAATAATATAACTATATTAATTACATGTAAATTAACAAAAAAAAAACCATCCTAATTCGTAAACACACTGCCTTTGTCATACAATCTATATTTTGTGATGAATTTATATAATTATCATATTGTTTAAGTCAATGCCTTAAAATAACTTAAAAGTATGACACACAATTTGTTAACATTTTAAATAATAATAAAAAAAAAATAAGATAGACGGATTATATACGATTGATATATCAATTACGCTCTATTTGGGAAATAATAAAAACAAAATATTCCTCACTGCTTGTGAATCATCGTGAAATAATTTTTTATAGCTATCACTGGTAATTCTTTAATTAATAAAAATTAAGGTACTAATTAAGATACTTAATTAAGTAATCTTTATTAGTAATTTTAAATCAATTTAAATATATCAATATTGTATATTTCTATTTGCATATTGTTATGCCTTTATTGTTGTCAATAGATTTACGATTTTTTTTACTGTGCGTCTTTTGTGTCTTTCAGTGTGATGTTCATGATTTCTATTTCTGTATATCCTTATAAATAAACAAACGTATCTTTTAATGATAGAATACAGACTGTATAGATGTTTGTTTAAACCAAATTTATGAGTATCTTATCATCGTAAGATATTTCATCTGTTTCAGCATCTTCTTCCACCTGAAAAAAAAAAATCGGATATATAACTTTATAAAGCATACCTCACGTCTATATTGTGATAGGTGGCGAGCTTATCGCCATATCGGGCACAAATTCCAAACTCCAGACTGATATTGATTCGAAAACCCCAAATATCACTTTTGCCTGATTGGGGCATCAAACCCGAGAGCTCATTTTGTTCGTACAATACAACTTGCGTCACCGAGGCAGGTGCATAATCTATTTTTTTTGTCACTTGATTGATGCATCCGTTTTATTCTATTCTATTTGTATTGTAATTAATAAAATGTTCTTATAATTATTTTGTTTTAAATTATTTTAGGGTAAAATGATAATAAAACATACATCAAATCCAAAACATGTGTCAACATCATTCTCCAGCTTCATGCTCCGCTCCATCGCCTTTTGATTTTCTTGCTCATGTGCGAGGATTAATGGATTCTTTTTCGTATCTTCTGTGTTATTCTCATCTTCCTCTTCTCCTTCTTCTTCTTCTTCTTCTTCTTCCTCAACTGAAAATGGCAACAAAAAAATTTCTGTAGTATCAAAAGTCGATTATCAATATAATTTCAACATTTGCACAATACTTAAAGTCTATGTTTTTAAAAGGGGTTGGCAAAGATTCAACAAATGTATTTCTTCGCTGTATCTATCCATCTCATATGATAGGAGGCGAGCCTATCGTGATATTGGGCACATATTATAAGTATTGTGTAGACACCAATATCATTAATTACCTTGTTCATCCTCTTCAATGTATTCAGGGGCAACAACGGTGACTTGTTGTTCGCTGCCATCTTCTAGATGTATTACTTCCAGAACGACGTATTGCTGGTTGTCACCGTCGGACACTGTCATATACTCGTTCTGCATGTCCTCCTCGTTGTTCAAATCTATTTTAATATTCACATTCTGTTCACTTTGTTCACCGTCCGATTCTTCAGTCACCGCCTAAAAACAAACATTTACAATTTAAATTCTAACAATAACAATATATAGTTATTAAACAAATCTGAATTAAAATGAATATTTTTAATTTAAGGAGATTCTTCTTAAATTTAAGAGGTCATGGTTCTTGTCGGTGGAGTAATCAACTTTGCCTGACTCTGAATTCGAACCCGAGACATTATGATTATAAATTAACAGTCATTCAAAAAACAAAATATTTAATTAACTATCAAAAATTATAATTATTATATTTTATACATATAACTGAAAATTTAGGCACGTAATAGATAATTTTATAAGAGATGTTTGTAATGTATGAATGTATTGACTATGACAATAAAAAAAACACAACATACCTTAAGCTGTCCATCAACACATTTAACCTTCTTCTGCCGGCCAAGTTTGAGTGCCAGAACTCGTTCGTGGTGTCCTGATTCCGGATCATGGACAGCCAGGTGTCGAATCAGGTTTCCTTTGTGCGCAAACGTACGGTGGCACTCGTGACAAGTGTGTGTCTTCTCCTTTGGTGGTTTCGGCACATAGTCCGGGTTGTGATATAAGTTTTGATGTCGTCGTAGCAATTGCTTTTGCCTATAAAATAATGCAGCAGTTTTGAATTGGTACAAAATACATGTTTGTTTAATTATTTTTAACTATATATTTAACTAAGTGTACCCATTCACATGTTGCTGTGTTTGTCAACTATATTCAACAAGTCAATTTTCAAAATATCCCCCTGTGGGATGTGGGCCCAGCGTTGAGAAACACTAGTATATATGAAAAATATTGAAAGTTGTAATAAAGACAAATCACCTGAAACGTTGGTCACACTGATCGCAGCTGAACGGTTTCTCGTCTGTGTGTTTCAGCATGTGCGTCTTGAGTCGACGTATTGTAGTCGATGCATACATGCATATTTCACATTTGAAACACTTCTCTCCTTCGTGAGTCTAAAATTTAAAGTTTAATTAATTTCAATTATGGTGTAATCTCCTTGAGCACGGGCTGTATATAAATAAATTCAAATAAACGAGAAATAATCAATATAAATTTAAATTGATTAGAACTTGTGACAGATTACGTAAGAGGCAAAAGTTTTCATAGTATGAAGGAAGAATAGCATATGAAAATTAGATTTACACATAGAAATGTTGGTAAGAAAACATTGATGATTTTACACAAAGAATGATTACTGAAATGACAGTTGAAAGAAAGGAACGGAAATTGCCCATTATAACAATGGGCAAGTTCCGTTTTTTATCGTGAATTTATTTTAAACACTTACCTTATAGTGAACTTTGCATGAATAGCGATCGGGGAAAGATTTTCCACATATCTTGCATTTCAATGGTTTATCAGAAGTGTGAAGCTTTTGAATGTGGATGCGCAGATCTGTCTTGCGGCCACATTTAGTTGGGCAAAGTTCGCATGCATACACCGGTTTTTCAGCCACTACGGACAAGAAATACATATGAACAGTAATATTCACATCAAATAAAATGTCTAAAGTAAGTTTGTGAAACTTTTTTTGGAGGTGGCAATTCGCAAGCGATATAACTGATGTTAGGTGACCGCTACCTAGACATTTGCAATAACCAAAAGAGTTGTAGACGTGTTGCCATTTTTGACGGATAGAGAAGGGATCAACAGAAAAAGGATATTTTTTTTCCTCAATTCTACAAAGTCATGGTATAAAATTTTATTTCCATTTCATTCATGACTCTACCTAACACTCTGTACAATTGAAAATGTAATGTTTTAGAAACATTTATAAAAAGCTTACCATTATGTATAAGTTTGTGTGCTTTCAATGAGTTGGATTGGGTGAAGCACAAATTGCAGTGGTCACACTTGTATGGTTTTTCTCCGGTGTGTGTTCTCAAATGACGCTTTAGTTTGAAAGTGTCCGGAGAAGCATAGGTGCAGTGGGGACACTGAAAGAAAAAAAAATCACACTTTAAAAATAAAATCACAGTAACACCATAACATATAAAATTACATTGAGCACCATGAATTTTGTAAATATTGTTAAAAATACAGTGTAGTGTTTGCATCTACTTAGTAGCTACAGGGGGATAGCTGTCTACGGGTCATTCTATCATAGGACAAGAGAAGAGTTATACGTGCGCCTGCGTACAGAGCTTTGTATAGTGGTGAGCTAGTGCATCATAAATATATTGAGTTCTTAGTGTCTTTAGATGCGAGCACTATCGGTAGACAATTCATATAGATTTCTTAATATAACTAAAACTGTCTGTATGGTACATTTACCTGATATGGTCGTTCCCCAGTGTGGCATCGTACATGTCGGCGCAATTTTGACAATTCCACTGATGCATAATCACATTCAGTACATTTGTGAGGTTTTTCATGTGTATGCTTGTACCGGATATGGCGTACCAACTCTCCTACAACAAATGATTTATTTTTAATTTTAAATTTGTAATTAACTTTAACTCCTTTTCTATATTACATAAGGATAAATAATAAAATTGGATATATGAAAATTACCCGATGTAGTGAATGGACTATTGCAGTACTTGCAGACATGTGGTTTGACACCGTTGTGCATATTCACATGGTTCTGCAGTGAGGCAATGGTCTTAAAGCCCCGCTCACACACTTCACACTTATGTGGCCTGTCTTCTGAATGAGATTTCATGTGTCGTAGTAGCAAATACCTTCAAAAAATTAACGTAACCCATTAATTTTAAGTCAAACAGAAAAAAAAACGCAATATGTATTTTTCACAAAGACTATTTCCAATGTGGATGTTGTTTCACTTCTTGACTCAAATCAATATTTATTAAGCAAATTAAATGTCTTAAAAACTTATGATTATTCACTGCACATAATATCAAATTAACATTGGAAAATTATTAATTTAAAGATAAATATAGGATTTTAGACTTACCGCCGATGGCTGGTGTATGAACAAAAGTTACACGTGAAACGTGGGCGTGTGTATTTCGAATGTTTGTTTCTTGCTGTCTGATTAGTTTTGTCATCATCGTCATCTCTTTCTGGACCTCCCTCTTCGTCTTCTTCTTCAAAATTATACACATCTTCATTATTCTTCTCATCCTAAAAGTATTTAAAAATTAATGCCTCGATCCTTTTAGTTTTATATTAAATATTAAGTTAGCTAGTTCATGAGCCAGAAAATATTTAAGTTCTAATATTCAGACACATATACGAACTTTATACCTGTACATCAATTTTAACAACCTCTTTTGAGTCTTCTTGTACAACAAGCACATAACTAACGCCGCCAGAGCTGTTTTCCGAGGGCATCAGTGTTACCGTCTGATATTGTTTGAAGTCCGGCAAAATAGTTGCTTCTTCTTCATCTTCTTCTTCCTCTTCTTCATCTTCTTGCATAGCCTGACGGACAAAAACTGATTTATATTTTCTAAAAACAAATGTATACTTTTTTATTTTTTAAGTCATTTAATCTGTATAGATTATTAATTATTACACTGTAACTCAAACAGTAAAAACTTTATTATAAAATTTCAATATTTAAATATTTTATTTAGTACCTCTGCAGTTTCTTCTGTGACTATTGGTAAGGATACAATGTTCTGTTCATCTTCAGCAGGCTGGTAGTAATAGCGGCCCTCTTCATCCACGAAGTATGCCACTCCAGAATCCGAAACTTCCTCAACTGCATCACTCGTACCTATAAATTGTTATAACATTTAATACACATATTTATTTTAGTCACATTTCAAAATAACTTTCTTACTAACAACATATACTACTTACTACAAATAAATTACATAAACAAATGTGTTTTTGAAAATTAAACAAAAATCAAGAATGAGATATTGTATATATATACATGTAATTGTAATATAACTACTGTAACTGATTTTTATGGCAGTAAAGCATTTTAGTATTATTAAAAATACAGTATTCATTATGTTTTTTTTAGTATTTCAGGATAATTCACGATGTTTATTTGGACACTAACTCCGGACAAATCCATTATGTCATTGTTAAGGTAATCAACAAATGATATTATCTGTAAGCTTATATTAATAGATTCATATAAAAACCCAACTGCCTCGAACAGAAGAAACACTAAATATTGCAATTTGAAAAACATACTATAAATGTTCATTTATCATAATAAAAATAAGTCAAAACCTGGCACAGTGATGACTCCTGTTTCGATTTGTTGATTAAAACTGTTTATAAAGGACTGCAGCAGTGTCTTGCCTCCAGCTGGCCCCGGTATAGACATGGCTGCAAAATAACAGAACTTTTAATCAATATTGTTGTATTAAGTTAGAAATAAAAATTCTATTTTTTATCACAAATATTAAAGCATAATATTAAACATAAATGTGCACTTGAATCTAATATTCAGAGGCGGTCAGCTGTATAATATACCAGAATATTGTGAGATAATGTAATATAACTTGAAATTTTACTAATATTTACCAATGTAATGTAATTATTCTCAATTTCATAAATCTTTTGTATACATTTATAGTAATAACAAGCATCTAATTTTAGACCAATTCTACAAACAGTTGTTTGCTTAAACTTTAGACCCTTTTGGTTTCTCAAACTATTTATAAATAACTAATTACACACTGTTAGTGAATTAATATTAGTTGTTCATTAGATTGTAAGTCCATACACAAATGAGAATTGAAAAATTAGTATTTTTTCTTTATAAACCTATTTTAACAATTATAACGCAATCGATTTAGCTGATTTAAATTAAGAATTATTAAGTCAATAACTTGGCAGAATTAACATCTACTGTGCACGAAATAATTGAACTATTTTATTGTGATGGAACTAATAGTAACTACGTCCGCCATCTTATATACATACTGTTTTATGGTCACCTTATAACTCGTCCCCGTATTTCAATTAAGTAATTTTAATTAATATTATCTTAAAATAACTAATAAACACAGATTTATCAGAAAATACCGCCACACCAAAACGAAAAGACGAAAACATTCACAGACGGCGCTGTCGTCAATGCCATGAAACGATTTTTCTAAGATTTTAGATTTCACTCTGCACAGAATTCATTCTTTGAACGAACAAGAACACGTGGAATTAATAATAATAAAACCATTTCCATCAAAAATTTTACCAAAAAGCTTAATTAAAAGACAGGATTAAGTACAAGATACTTACTTCTTAAACAGCCCTGGTTTCTAAAATACTGTTAACCGTGTGCCGTGCCGTATGAATGTCAAAAAAATATGAAATATATAAATGATAATTAATTTTGTACCAGAATTACACTATATATGTACTAGATATACAAAAATTACTATGAGAGCCAAATGAGGGCGTCATTATCAATGTATTATGCGACTGTCACGCCAAAATGGCGGATGGCAGACCCGAGAACTACGAATGGAGAACTGACGACTGACAAGAGTGAAAAGTAGGTCATGCAAAGAGTAATACAAGTGTTGCCATATGATAATAATTATTTTTATTATTTTATAAAATGATTGTTTTATGGAATTAAAAATTTCACTAAGCTTAATGTTTCAGCAAAACATTTTTGTCACTGAGAAAATGTTATTAAAAATCACAATGTTTATTTAATTGTATCATGTAAGCCATAGCAAAAAAAGAAAAATATTTGCAATGAATACTGAACTCAAATTTAAACATTTTTGTACATTTTTACTGATTTTAAAATATCAAAGTTCTATTGTTATGACATATTGCGTCTTCTTAAAAATTTAAAACTAACTAGCGCATTTCTTTTTATGGTATAAATTCGATTATTTTGGGTATAGCTAGAGCGTCCCACAAAACAACTTTTATTGCCTTTCTTCTCTTTTTACCGGTGTACAAAAGACATCACGACCTAACCTTTGTCAATAATTCATTTGATGTTTTGTTTATAGCTGTCTTACATTACGTCAAAATGACAGCTGTCAAAGTGCGGTCGGTATTTATCTACCCATCTACAATGATTCTGTACTGTTATTGGCGATATGACTCAACGTATAAAAATTTCGAAAGAGGGCGCTATACTTTAATTGTTACTCTCCTTTATTATAATTATGCATACTTATGATGAAACGGAAAGGTTGACGTGTACCTTTCGTCTTTCGGCAGTTAAAAAAATTATTGTAAGTATTATATTGTTTATATCGCAGTGTAACGGAAATGCAAAAGATGGCGCTTTATAAGACATTTTTATATTTTTTGTCAAAATATAGAGATAGCATTGTTATGTGCGTCTGCATCTAGAACAGGTTGTGATGAAAATCAGAATAAAGTGTAAATGAAAAAATTCTTTATTACCAATTACTCTAATAAATAAAAAATAGAAGACATTTCTTTTAAATTAAATTGCGGCGGGTGAAACCTTAGGTAAAGGCTAGTGACTGATTTGATATGGTGCAGGAATTTTGTAAGGGTCGTGATTTTAATTTGCTTTAAAAACGTGTTAAGGATTTTTTATAAAAGTCTTTCTAGATTTTATTAATTTTTATTTATAAAATAGCAATAAATGTTGTCAAAACATGGCTTAATTAAAACACAAAATACTATCACAGTAACAAAAAAATCTTAATAGTTACAAACACAATTTTTAATTAATTACTGCGTATAAACATTAAATATTCATAAAGTTAATTCAAAAGCATCTTAAGTATATTTTAAAAGTTATCATCGAATCATCAAATAAAAAAAAAACATATTAAATAAAATTTCGTGCTTAAATTTGAGTAAAAGTTTGCCTGGACTAAATATTTAATTTGTTGGTATTATGAAGGCGATTTTAACATGACATTGGGTACTTGGCTTTGGATATGTACAGCAGTCAAATAATATGTGTACACTAAAAAGAATATTTTGAAATGTGAAACGTATTTTGAGTTTATTTTAATATAAATGAATTCCTTATTATACACGTGAATTATTTAATTCGAAATATTTATAAGAAATTCAAAAATCAATTAAAAAAGTATACTTTTGTTTAATTGTTTGGTATTGTTACAGACGTAGATAATCGTAATATTTTATATACACACTAATTAAGTTACGATTAAGTACTACTGAGCCATAACATAATAAAAATATTAATATAATTCAAGCATGTAACTAAATATTTTAGGTACTAACTTAAAACTTCCAACAACTTTAATAAAAAAAAACTAACAATTAATTCATATTGAATAGTTTGTTTTTGTTACTAGTTTGTCTTTAAATATAATTAGTTACACATATTTATTTATACAGAGTAAAATTTAACCGGATAAAAAGCATTCTAAATATTTTTTTAATTCGGAGACAACATTCCTTTATTAAAAAAAAACTGTATGCAAACATTTATGAAAATACGTTTAATAAATGCGAGAATCGGACTAGGAAAGGACATGAGTTAGTCCTTATTAGTTAATCCTATTCTCAAATTAATTTTACATACAATATCGATAATTTAGAACAATTTTTTTTCTCAGTATTCATACACTTTTAACAGTTTTATTTCCAATATTTATTTAACAATCCAATTTCAGATCTCGTCCCTGTCAGAACACAAAATATTTTTGAATTTATTATTTTCAAATAAATAGGTACTAAACAGTTTTCTTAATATAATATAATTAAGTAACAGTAACAATTACAGTATAAATGATTAATTAAAATATAATATAAAACTAAACAAGGCATTTTAAAAATACTTGTTTGGTGTTCAAATATATAACTACGTATAAAAAGTAAATCTATAATATTTCTTTTTAACTACATCGAAAATTTTAATGTACATAACAAGCATATTTTCTACAACTAACACGTATACATGTTATGAAAAAATTAAATATTAAGATTACAAACTTGTTTATTTACATAACAATGGTAGGGCAGTTTGATAAGTCAAACAGTTTTTTTATTAATTTCCCGATTAATACCTTTAAATGCAACATTTCTCCATTTAACCATCTATAAAATTTTCCTGAATTTATAGTGCTTAAAAATGAAAAAGTAACTTGCAAATATTTATTTAAAATATTAAAAAAAATCAATGACTTAAAAAAATCTAGTTAAATATGGAGAATGTATTATACATTTTAAAAGTTGTTAAAGGTAGACAATACATGTATTACCACCGCAATTAAGGAATGACAAAATAGAAAAATACACAATAAAATTTAATTAGTTTCTAGGATATGTTGCGAAGTATTTTAAGGCGTTAAACGTTTTTTCTTTTAAATCATAGATTTAATAATATCTGGTAAGGTTAAAACGAACATTTTAGTTAATAAATACACTATATTTAGGTATATCTACTTCTTATCAAGAGCGTCAAGCCATCTCTAAGTAAATATTAGATTTATTTATATTTTAAAAATCCTACAGTTGCGTTGGCACGCGACCCCTTAACAGTTTCACTTAAATGTTTTTGTAAAAAGGCCACATACAAGTCACACGTAAGATATTATTTACATTACTAATGGGTCATGACAAGACACCTTTACAGTAATGCCACCTATGGTATACGAGTCAATGGTATTAAGTATTACTAATTTAATTTTAAAATAGTTAAAACATAAAAAGTAAAGTAAAAAATAGCTTATTGTTTAAAACTAAACATATTGCTAAAAGTAACGTAATAACTTCAAGCAGATATATTTTTAAACGCATAGCCGTGATATTAAACAGCCACGGTAGCATTTTAATCTTAAATGCTATTCAGTTTTTAAATATATGTTTATAGAGACATCGCATTAGGCACAGCAGGCTCAAGTTATGTTCAAATATCTAAATTCGCATAAAGGCATAAATGAAAAGTAATGAAAGCGCTCTGCACGATATGCCGTTCTTACCCATGCTATATTAGCCGAATCCACTCCGAACTCCGTCGCCCTACAGTTGTAAAAACAAAAACCCAATTAAAGTTTACTCACAATAACTTTGGAATGAAAAATCAGTCTCCAACACTAAAACTAAATTAAGTCCTAATTAATAAAGAATCTTTCAGATATTACTAACCAATCGAGGTAAATATTGGTTACAAAAGCGACAGGATAAGCCTATCGCTATAAATAAACAAAGAATATAAAAAACGTAATCTAAATTCTGTTAATTTAACTTACATCTACTTTTGTTACTGAAACTGCATTGGTGCTGGTCGCTGGGAGAAGCAATTTGCATTTATTTCAGTGGTGGTGCTTGTGTCACCTTCAGATTCAGATCTCAGCGGTTCGGGGTCGCGATGGCGTGCTGTTTTGCGAGCGCGAGTGCGTCCTCATGTGGCGCGTGATCATATCGCGGCGGCAAGCAGCGTATGGGCAGGCGGGGCAGCGGTACGGCTTCTCACCCGTGTGTGTACGCTGGTGCGTCGCCAGGTGGTCGGAGCGAGAGAACACCTGCCCGCAAACGGAACACGAGTAGGGCTTGATACCGCTGTGGAGGCGCGCATGACGCGTCAGCATATCCGAGCGGACGAATCTTCGCCGGCAAACCTCGCACTCGTAGGCGCGCGCTGATTCCGGAGTCTTGGCAGCATGACGGGACGCGACGTGCTTAGTCAAGCGGTCGTAGAGAGCGAACGTTTGGCCGCATGTGCCGCAGCTGTAGCCAGTTGGCTCGTTTTCCACCTTCTGAGGCTCCGGTTTGACGGAAAGATCTAGCGGTACGTCCTCCTGTGCCTTAGGTTCGTTGGAGGGGTTGAGCATAAGCCAAGGCGGAACTGGGTAGTGATTGTTATTTTGTAGTTGTACCGTTAGTTTATCGAGCAGCCGTGACAATCGGCGCTTCTTGTGCAGGTAATTTATGCTGTCAGTTAAGGATGCCGTCTCCGCCATGCTACTTCCACTGCTGCTCTCCCCGATGGTTGGCCTTTCCACTGGTACATGCCAACCTGAAAATCGAAATATCTTTCAATTAAATTAAAGCGCAAGATAAGTTTATATACGAAAAAAATTAATATTTAAAAATAAAACTCTGAAAGTATGCAAAATATTTTGATTACAGTTGATACTCATAGTAAACCATCATTCACGAAACGTATGAATGTCAAAAAGATTTTTTGTTTAAATAAATATGACTTTGAGACATTAACTAACATAAATAAACATAGTTCCTATTATATTTTTATTATTATTTAATTTAATTTAGTCTTTTCGCAACAAATAGCTTTTAAGGTTTTAGCTATTTCCGTTACTCCGCCACCGCGCCCAAATATTTCTGAATTGTTTTTGAAGTTTTTACTTCACGTATTCAGTGTTTTAAGAATTACATTGGTAATAAAGCACGCGTTAAGTTGGGTAGATATTACATCGTTTTTTAGCACAGTTTTAATATTGTTACTAAATATTTTACAGCCTCTTATTATATCTTTACTTTGTATAAAATCACTAAATTATAATGGTATCGATTTCGATTTGAGCTCCATTAATATAAATTAAATATAATTGAAACATTAACTATGTTAAGTAATTATCTAAAGTTGCTAAAAGTTTTCCCTTCGCATATTTATATCTACTAGTTATACCCTTTCACGCGTAATATAAAAAAAATATTTCAACAACCTTCCCGGAGAAATACCTAATAATTTCTCAAAATTTCACGGCGATTGGTTGTATGGTTTTTGCATAAATCCAGTACAGACAGACAGACATCCATTTATATATATCTATATATACAAAGTTGCATGTAATACATATATAAAATGTCTTGATACATAATATTGTATTTACGCACGCACTTTTTGCAAGACAGTACCGTGTTTCTATGCACCTTTAACGCATCTGTTCATGGGCGATACTTATCCCTTATTTCTTATTGGCAATGCGTATAAATATTTCGACCAATCGCAAGGATCTGTGGCGTCAGTAAGAAGATCCCCTAAACTTTTGGAACATGGTTAACGGGTGCCAGGTGTTTTTTCTTTGGGTACTTATGCGAGTTTTTGTCGTAGGCAATAATAATATATGGGGCGTATCTACCGTTGGCCTTATTGTTAATTTTTTTTTCTTAAAGACGATTAATATTTTTTGAATACATAATGTAAATTATTGACTAATAATAAACAAGACATGTTCCTTTACAAAATTTCCGATGTTAGTGTTTTTAATTTTAGAAATTCAGTAAGTACCGTTTAAACCTCAAAAGGAATGAATTTAATGCCTATTTTTCACATTTAAATTTTCGATAACAGCATCGAAGTAATTCTTATTTAATTTTTTGTACTGCATTATAAATTCATTTACGATATAAATAATAAATTAATTTTATAAATTACAAAGAATCTGCATCTATTTTTATCGTGGAATATCTTTTCAGGAACTATTTTCGTTGTTTCTACGATGAAGGTAATTGGAAATTTAAAAATAAAGAGTTTCAATTTATGCTATATTTTTAATATCTCGATAACTTTTATTTTAGGAAATATAAGGAGCGTTTGGATAAGAAAATTATATTTTTTTTATAAGCTGGAATTCGGAGTCAGAAACTAGTTTCTAAAATGTGCATTATTCAATTAAAACATATTGATTCCTTTTCTTACTTCTATAATTTAGATGAATGTAATGTAAATGTAATGTATGAAAATTTAGAAGCGAAGTTTCTCCAAAAATTTTCATTTATGTAAAATGTCAATTTAACTAAATCAATTAGAAATAAAGGTGTGTAAATATTGTAAAATGTCTGGATAGATATCTTTTCCGCTATTTCAAAAGAGAACGTCGAGGACCTTGAATAGATACATAGCAAAGTTTGTGGGACTTAACATGTCTATATTTTATTATATGCATAGAAATTACAAAACCATGGGTCTGTACCATACGAGATATTGTTATTTGCATAAATTCTTCGCACGCAATTATGTAAAAAAATTATAAATAAATCAGAGCTGCATATCTAAGAAATTTAAATCATAACGTAATCCTTAATCTTCTATCTTTTGTAATTGTTATGAAAATGAAGTGTTATAGTAAAACGAGATAATTATTATAAAAACGTACATAATATACATATCCCCGAAAGCAATGTCCAGAATTGTAATAAAGATGCATCTATATAATAGTTCGGCTCACACTTGTAACAGCTCACACAGGTGTTTTATCTTTTGCATTTCTGATCCTGGGATGCACTCGATGGTATGAGTACGAGGGCCGTGTTGCGTACAGTGAACGGTACGTAAGGTCGGCGGGTCGGGCGTGCGACCGTCGACCGGTCTCGCCGCTCCCGCACCTTGCATGGAAACATTGGACACCATCGAGATATATTGCAATAGAAGATCTATTTCTAAGAAGAGTCTCGTTCCATTCTGGTGACCTTTTAACCGCTGCAGCGCTCAATTATATCGTGTTGCCAAACTATACCACATTTAGCGTTAGATTGCTTGTAACAAACACAAATCTTTTAGCTATTTTTCGCTGAAGTGCAGCAAGACACTGAATGAAGTGTGGCTCATTAGCCACAATTGAACATATCACGATAAGTGTAGCTCTATTACTATATATCTCGATGACACGCACTGGACACGGGTGGGTGCACTCACGAAACACAACCGTACCACATCGCGCTTCGGAACCAACTGATGGACATAGACGGCCGTAAGATAGGATTAAAACCGCCCGCACCGCCTCCACCTGCCGCGAGATAATATTTTTGCTGCGTACGCGCCTAATGATAAAACTTGCAAGGATTCGATCGCGTAAAGCTTTCGAAGAGCTTATTGAATTTGAGAAACTAGTCTCTTATATAAAAATATCTTTTCAATTTCAAATCTTCTTATTTTATGGATATCCTTACAACCAAATCAATCATTAGTGCATTGCATGTCTTTAAATACGTTTCTGTCGATAGTCAGTACAACAGGCAGCAATTCATATTCCTGAGCTTGGTCTATCCATCCATACAACGCCGTTTTTCAACTAAAGATGGATATCTAATGGTAATGGACTCAAGTCCAACAATTGATGCCACCATTGGCCGGATTTGGCGAATGACACATAAAATATTCAGTACGTATTTCACAGTATTAAATAATCGCATCTCATAATGCAAATTATAACATGTATCTGCAATTATAACAATAACATCCCTTTTGGATAGCTTTTACAAGCTGTTCGCGTGTCGTGCGAACTAAACTTAGTTCTTATAAACATTGTGCTATCTAAAAGCTGAGGTACTGTCTTTATCATTTTTTTAATCTAATGATTCTTTTTTTATTGGAGTTTAAATCATTTAATAAAACTAAAAAGAATCATGAAATTTTGAGCCACAATAATTAATGCATAATGATAATCTACACGTGATATAAAAATGAACTGCTTATCTGTTTGTTTATTCGTATAAACAAACCAACCGCAAGTTCATACTTGAACGCCTTTATCGCCGAGTACATTGATAGACCATTTCATAATAAATACATTAAAGCCTTCTAATTATACATAAACCATTTCTAAGAATTATAATAGTGAACAATGTTGCTATAGCAACATTGTTCACTATTATAATTCTTTTTATCTAAACTTACTTAAATCTAAACAATAACAATACAGTATACTGTATCGTTATTGTTTAGATAATGTGATCGGATGACGTAATAGTATAACGGTACCGGATGCATCCCTGATATCTCAGACTCGAATCCTGAGCAGGTATATTCATATTCGGTTAATCTATTTTAAATCATGTTGGAGCGTAGCTCTAGTTTGCACGACACGATGGCGTTTGTCATTCGATCAAGTTTCTATCACGCACTATACATCACGTCTACGTTATGACGTAGAGATAACGCAAGCACGTATGCGTGCTTGCGTTATCCACATAAAACACTGGTCGCCAATTTGACTTAAACAATTTGTACTTATATTTGAGTTATGTTAATTTTATCCCACCGATAATTCTTAGTAGAACGAATGTGATTGTTTAACCCAGTGTTTCCCAAAATGGTGCCAACGCCCATGATGGGGGCAATTTAATTATTAAGACGGGCAATTCGAAAATAGAAAAATACTTATATAAATTATTTGGAACTTAAATTTCGATTTTTTATTATGTTTTGAAAATTACTTGAGTGTTTTGTTAATTATATCCTAGTGATTTCTTCCTAAAACCTATCATTTAATTTTGTGACACAAAAAAGGTTGGGAAACACCAGCTTAAAGTGTTAACATTCGTGATAGTTGATCATCTTTTATTAAAGAAGTAAATTAAATGAAATATTAATCTAAACTAAAAACTAAATCACGAGGATATAAAAAATAAAATTTGAAAATCTTTTTCGTGTTTTTCTTTTGAGGAATAATTTTTTTAATAAAATAGTATAAAGTTAATGTAATATTTAATATATATGTAATCAATAGGGGACGTCCCAGGAGGACTTACATCGATCAGATTAGTGACATTAAAGAAAGGCGATGTAAGAAGTATCTGCAAAACCACGAGTATGTATGCGTCGATGTATGGATGTAGATGAAGCAAGTGAGGTGTGCCAGGATCGTACTAAATGGACATCCATAATCTGCCTGTCCCTCTGGGTTACGGTTATGAGCATGAGGAATGTTCTCGTTTTATCGTCATCTCAGGATCGATTAACATATCTACCTAGTCAATTAAATAAAAAGTATATGACACATTTCTAAAAGGCGACATAGTTAGTACTTATGAAGAAGAGCAACGGAGCCCACATATTAACAAGGAATATCCATTTCAACGATTGTAATAATGAGATTGACATCTGATTTACGCCGCTTGTAATTAGTTAAGGATTGCAATCTTAAATAATTCTTCAATTGTCATTTGAGAACTGTCGCTTGTCGCATTGTGATTACTCGGCATTAGTAAGGTATGTGCTAAAGTTCACGTTGGCAAAATGTAATGAATTGTTCAGGCATGACGCTTAACAAATTTAGATTTGGAATAAAAAAAAAACGGAAAAATATAAAATATGACAAATTAACGTATTAAATATATATATGCCCCGGTGGCGCAGTCGTATCACGTATTACGTATACGGTACCGCTGTAACGCTGGGTCCCGGGTTCGATTCCCGGGTCGGGAAAAGTGATATTGTGTATATATCACGCCCATATTCCCCGAAGGGGTAGGCAGAGGTGCAACTAATGCACCCACATTTCGCCATATGTTTTTCCATCCCATAATGTGATAGGGGGCGAGCCTATCGCCATATCGGGCACAAA
>JAABKM020000025.1:4260907-4294873 GCA_016277805.2 Papilio aristodemus | reverse complement strand
CGCCATATCGGGCACAAATTTCAAACTCCGGGCTGATATTGAGTAGAAAAAACCAAAATATCACTTTTGCCCGACCCGGATATCGAACCCGGGACCCTAGTGTTGCAGCCGTACCGTATACACACAAGAACCGATACCACATACTTGTTAAATAATTAAAACAATTACGAAGGAACAAACACACGGATATTTAAATTACGCATTTCCAATATATTTTAATATCAGCAAAAATCACATACCTGGTACATTAACATATCTTAATTTCGATTTTTCAGCTCCAATCATTGCGTCCATTCTTAAAACCAAGCAAAAAAAATTTTCAACACTTCGCGAATATCAACAATTAGTTCGTAAAAGGCAGCGGTCCAAAGACATACAGCACGCGCGATGCCCACGCGACGAATGAGGCCCGTTACATGAAATCAGTGCTCGGGAAGAAAAATAATAAGGCTAAGTTTCATTGTTGTGTAATGAAGTTTATAAGAAGGGTCCGAGGTGTAAGCAGATGTAGTGCCCGTGAGAAACGGGGGTGGCTCGCGCTTTACCCTTACAGCTGTCTTAAGCTCGTGGGTGTCTTTTGCATGCGAAGATAATTTTTTTTAAATTTATTTTGATGTTAACACGTTACGCCCATTTTATCACCCTATTGTTTTTGTTGCCGAAGTTGTTGCTATTAAGACAAGATTCAGTTTATGTAATATATCACGATAGACCTATTTGAATTTTTTATTTAATACCATGATATGAATATGATTAAAAAATTGATTATAATTATTAATAATTTTTTCTCTATAATTTGTTACAAATTGTAACAAATTATACCAAAATAATCTACGATTTTATTTGTAATTTTTTTAATGAGTCTTTAAATAAACAGTTTTGTTTTAAAGAATTGTTTACTTTTTTATTATGATCGTTGTAGCTTCTATTAATTCAGTTGCTCTGTTTTTTAATTCCAATATATTTTAAGTGTGACTATGCCTTAATGTTATAGTATCGCAACCTCCCTACTATGTAAGTTTGTACTCGTTAAGAGAGTGAAATGATTTATATATAAAATAAATTTATTTATTATTGAGTGATTTTATTTTAACCTCGTCATATAATTTCACGGAACTTAGGACATTTATGTTGGTATATGTATGGCTTCTTAGTTATTTAAAAAGTTTCAGGTAAGATGTGCATCGAGAATTCCTAGTAGGTAAATTTTTCCCTTTTTTCTTCATCACTATTTATGTTATAAATATTGTTTTAAGAGGACATTTTGACAAAAATATTATATTATATCTTACATGTCTTCCACTATTACATATTAGCCTCCTGTGTACAACCAGCCATTTTTCTGTCTTCACGAAGTCAATGGTTGATGTGGAAGAAGGGTTCCGTGTACTTTCCATATTTTTATTTCGAACTTAAATATTCTGCTTCTTTTAGGTTTTTTTTATTAACCATCAGTTGCCTCATTTTAATTATAAAGAGGAGCTTTTTATATTATAGTTTCATTATAAATGTGGACCTATACATCTGTTCTGTTAATAAATGCTTCCTTAAATGAAAACGATTTAATATAATTGCAGATCAGTTGGGTAATAAAGGTACGAAGGAATAATCCGCCTTACACCCGTAAGTCACAGATTTTTAAAAAATCACCCCTATTCGGAATACAGAAGTTCTATTACTAAGGAAATAAAAAAAATAATTTTAATAAGGAAATGTATGAAAATTCTTTCTTTGTGTCGACTTCGTCTAAACATTAATTTTGTGATTTCAAAATAACTTCATACTAATAAAAAATTATATAGTATAAATCGCATCAAAATTTTTATACATGAAGTTTGAAAATAAATGTTTCTATGATAAAATGCCACCGTAGTAAATTACAATCGGGTGACAATTATAAAGAATGTGATATTCGATACGCGAGATAGCTAAGGAGTTTTTTTTATTCAGCAGTTTTATTAATTCAGCAGTTGCAACAGTGAAATATTAATCATAGATTGGCAATATAGAGTTACATCATGCCAACATTCTTCTTTGTTGTCGAGTCGATTTTTACTGTCTATTTATTATATTGTAATTTTGTATATGTATTATATTTTGTACGTAAGTAGCCACCTAGGTATAATAGTATTTATCAATAAGTTCTGCCTCGATGGCGCAGTGGTATACGGTACGGCTGCAACGCTGAGGTCCTGAGTTCGAATCCCGGGTAAAAATATAAAGGGTAAAAATGATATTTGTTTTTTTTTTCTATTAAAAATCAGTCCGGAGTTTGGAATTTACGCCCGACATGGCGCTAGGTTCTCCACATACAAGGTTCTCATACATCAAGCAATTAGAAAATGTCTATAAAATATTTCTGTGGCATTTATCGTATAACTGTAACTTAGCAAAGACACTGCCGAGCTATGAAGATCGATTAAAATGTTTTTAAATTCAATCTCTTTATCACCGGAGGAAGCAACTCGACGCCATGTTCCTGTACAAACCAGTTAACGGTTATATTTATTCTACTGGGCTGTTATTAAAATTACCTATCTCTGTATCCTCAAGACTAGGAGTAAAAGGTACAACCATTTCGTCACAAAAGCTGCGCTTACAAACTTGGCTTCACTCACCACTTAATAGATTCATGTCCACATACAACTTACTACACAATTCTAGTCATTCTAGTCCCAGAATCAATTCCTTAGATGTGTAATTGCTCTAGGTACAGATAATGATGGGTTGAAATAGATATTATCAAATATTTTAAATTTAAAAAATATATTCATGACGTTATTATTTGACTCCGTCTTATGTTCGATTTTATTGTCTTTTACGTTTAATATTTATACATATTTTTTTTGTGACTCATACTGGTGTTACAGATTTGATCACTGTTACTACTGTTTGCCTTGTTTTTATCTTTCATGTCTTTTTATTGTTTTTTCTTGTCATAGTATTAATTTTGTTAATTTGTAAATTCAACGCATTGAGGTTTACACCTGTATAAAAGATGGCACTCACCAATAGTAAGCCTAAGACGTGTGTCTAATTGGCTAAAATAAGTATTTTTCTTATTGGTGTGATTAAATAAATAAATAAAATTAATTATGTTCGACCAGAGAAAAAACCAGCTGGAAATTTATTTATTTTTTACAGTGGCTAGAAATGAATAGGCCAACTTTATAGGGTTAGTACGTCTTCATACGATAATGACGTCTTTTAGAAAATTTGAACCAACATATTTTGCATATTAAATTAAAATTGACTAATGAAAATTTCCCGTCTCTTTCTCTTCTTTGCCTATCTATCCGTATTCATCTTGTTAAAAGTCAAAGAGAAGCGACGCACCTACCTATGGTTAAAAGTACTGACCTTAAATATGAGGCCGTGAGTTCGTCATTCGAAGCTTCATTCATTATTTCATTAGCAATGTATTGAAACAAGCTAGTTTCAGTGTTTTTGTCCAATTAAAACGTGGGTACCTTTAAAAGAAGTATTAATAAACTGTTACTAAAATGGTATTTGGGTTTTTTCAACTATATATCAACCCGGAGTTTGGAATTTGTGTCCAATATGGCGTTAAGCTCACTACCTATCATATCATGGGACGGAAAAATATACGGCGAAATGTGGGTGCCCTAGTTGCTTTTCTTCCTACCCCTTCGTGGAATACAGGAGTGAGGGAGGTTTTTTTTACTAAACAGTGCGTACCATCTTTCGATTTTTTCTTTTTTACTTTCACGAGAAAAAACCAAGGCTAAACAACAATAAATCATACTCCACGGCTGTATTCGCTAAAGTGGTCGGCAGAGATGCAACTAGTGCACCCACATAAGTCCTTTTTATGTGCGCACATATTAGAAGAAAAGCTTATAGTTAAAAGAAATGTTAACTTATTTCAATTACTTAGTGATATTTAAAAATAGTATGTTTAATAGTCATAAGAGCATGTGAGCAACAAAAAAAATATTCATTTTGTAACAGCGTTTGCCAATCACGCACCTAACAAGACATTTTATACGTATAACTGTTTGTTGCCAAGGAAACAATATTGTATTGTGTAGTCGTAGTAGTAAGAAAAAATAGTATGTAGGCATAGATTACGAATTCCCACTGGGTATACTTAATTCCATTTCTTTAATGACACCCACACGCAATTAGTTTAAATAATGTTGATATAAGTTCGCTTTCGACGACCCATGTCAACACGGCCGCTCATTTCTTTTATTCATCTTTTTATAAGCAATAAGCGTATCATACCGTAATAATTATTGCCTATTTTATTTATTTAAAGCAATTAAATAGACAGTAATTAAAACTTTTCTTGAACAAGACGTAAGAGAGATACAACATAAAGATAAGTTCCAATGAAATTTCTTTAAACTATATTTGTACAATTGTCCATAGTCCCCCTACATAGGAGCTGTGATTCTCACGGGTGGCACCTGGCCACTAAAGCGGTGTGGGGGTCCGTGCCCGATTGGGAAAGGTAGAGTTAATTGTACTACGGCACTCCACCTCTCATGGGATTAACTTATTATTATTTTGCATTAGTACCGTTACGTTTATAAGTGTCTTTTACTTTTATTACTTAAAATTATTAAAAAAAATTCAAAAAATAATAGTATGTAAATTTTTTATGTTAACGTACTGATTAAATAAAAAATAATAATAATAAAATGATGTTAAAGTATACGCTCATCGGCTATAATGTGATATTCTAAACTAATATAACTAAAATAAATCATTAATAAAAAAAATAATAATAATTAAATGTAAGACTAATGCAAATTAATATTTCAAGCCTTATCAATACAGGTCATAGGAAAAATCCAGAAAGTATATTTATTATTACAATATCGAATTCCTTCGACGTGATACTATTATGATCAGATTGTATAAAGTAGGTCCTCATTTTAGTGCAAGAGGGAAGTTTTAAGACAGGAACTTTCTGATCAATCAGACATTCTGTTCTATGGGTGTGTGTATTTAAACGTGTAAATATAATAAATGTAATTAAAAATTGTATCTAGATCCCATCATATGCAGGATTTAGTGGTCAGCTACTGTAGAAAAAATGGATACGTACACACCTAATTGTTTAATTGTTGTTGTCTTAGTTATTTCTTAAAAACTTTTATTATCTTATGGAACTAATAATAAAACAAACATGAGTCGCATTAAACTTGTTATTTTTTTTATGAGTATACAAATCACTCCGCCCTTACGGTACTATTATGAAGCTCGAGCTAGTAGTCGGACTTGCCGTGGGAACAAGTCACTAAAGCAATGCGAATAGCCCTCCGCCTGCTAAACCTAGGCGCAGGGGTGAGATTTCTCACGAGTCACACCTGCGCTTCGCCCTCAAACTACCTATTCGAACACACAAAGTTTATACACTTCTGTTACTTATTCTTGTAACATATTTTAGTTCTAAGTAATAGTATATTTAAATAAAAATAGTATTTATGGAAAATTACAAAATTTTCTATAATTACTACTTTTTTTTAAGTGTGTCTTTAAAGTGAAAATTCTTGATCTGTTTTGTAAAATTGATAAAAAGTTACATTTTTACAGATAAAAAAATCCAATCAATATTTAAATTTTACAGTAAACGAATGTTTAATTTCGGTTTTTTTAAATAGATTTTCGAATGTTTAATTACATACGGTTCTTATTTTAAAATTTTGTTATTTTTATGACATTATTTGAATATAAAATAACTTCGGAAAAAATAGAACAAAGGTAACTCATAATTAGTTACGACAGTATACTACAAACCCCGTACCTTCATAACAAGCAATGGAAATAAATTTTACAAACGTTGACAATATTATTTATAAAAGATATTTTCATATATTTTGTATGGAAAGTGTTGCTAAGAACTGTTTGGAACGATCCTTACCATTGGGTTCCGTCATCGTTCAACATGGCAGAGTAATAAATATCATAGTCACTGGTAATTTTACATACATTTATCAAATAAATAGATACATCTATTCAAGGATTAAATATTAAAGGATATAAAAAATACTAATTAATACATTAACAACTATAAAGAATCTATTGATAATTGAACATTCATGATTTTTAAAAATAATATAAAAAAAGAACTTTCCTTCGTTACGGAACCCGGTCAGTGCCGAAGTTAAATATAATCGGATAACGCAATAAAAGCGCCTGGTGATTTGTCGCTTAGCAACAGTAAAGCAGAATGTTAGATATTACAATGTCCAATTCCTAGGAAGTATTTGCGAAGGGTAAGAATTTCAAAGTCTATTAGGGGAGTTTTATTGAACACGTGTTTGTTAGGTAATAAAATCTGTAGGTCATTTTAATATATGTAATACAAAAGTGATTTAATATTTGATTGTGCATTTTTTAAATCTTGTAATCTGGTTTGAGATTATCGAATACTTACTTTTAACTGCGGCTTCGCATGCATTTATTTCTTATTTTATCTTACTGGATTAATTTTTATTTGAAATTAGGTATTATAAATTATTGTAAGAAATAGGTAAGAAAAATTTGTGTCAAATATAACTTAATATGGTAAACAATGAATAAAAAAAATATCTATTTCTTCCTAAACTGTGTGTGTGTGTGTTCAATTTTCGCGGTGATCAGTTGGGTTATTAAGTGTAACGTAATAAATAAATATTCCTATATTTCCATCGCGATGTACGAATTTATGCTATTTATTTGTAAGACTGTTAAAAGATTTCCGATAGAAATATGAACTACATAAACTACTTTTTCATAAAATAAAAATTATTGAGAATAGAGAAATTGTGCAAATCACGGAAATGTTTAGACATGTCTTAGTTGATCTATGACATACTGTTAAATTTTGGGTAGGTTATTATAACCTACCTTCGGATAACATTAATACCGCTGTTTAATTTATACATATATCACAACCGGCGATAAGTGTACAATTTCTTTGTGAGAAAACAGTGAGATAATGCCTTTCGGAAAGTTGCAGTCATTTTCAAAGAAAACATTAAAGACCACTTCGTGTCTGGGCTCCGAAAGGACACTATTGGGTCTCGTTTGTTCACGAAACCCACATTGGACCACTAAACGGCGGTGCAGTTGACGCTGGCGTGGGAGGCGGCCGAGCGGCATGAGGAGGCACCCGGTGGCGACGCTCAGGTAGCGGCGTCGACACCGGACGGTTGAAGACTCAAGCAGGCGAACGGTCTGCACCATGTGGGCGAGGGGCCCGCTTGGAGGCGCTGCAGGATCTTGGCGTGGCAGATAAGTGTAGATATAAGTTGATTAGGTGCTCAAATGTGTACTAAGAATAAGTATAGGGCTGTCGACGGAAGGTCGAAACTTCATAATTATATCGAGAGTTGTGACTCCACGAACGATGCGAGTGACTGTTTACATCATATTATAGCTTTGAAAAATAGTGATGGATGGATGGACGGACCCTACCACTGTAAATTACATGTAGAAAATATGGATATTGTATACGAAATAGATACGGGCAGTAGAATATCGGCGGTGACAAAAAAAATTATACAAAGTATTTGCAACTTTTACCAATAATTAAAAATAATATTAAGTTGCAGTCGTACACGGGCGAGGCGATCGTACCTCTCAGTTACGTAGCGGTGCGCGTAACGAGTGGGAGCGAGATCACGTGCGGCGGGTCGCCACTGTTAGGATGTGTATGGCTACGAAAATTAAATTTAGATGCAATTAAAAATAATAATATATGTCAGCCGGGTGACTCTTTATTTGTAAATTTAAGGAATGAATTTCCAGAAACGTTTGGTAATGGAGTAGGCACATTTAAAACAAAAATTAAATTACATTTAAAAGAAACAACGCCAATATTTTGCAAATCAAGACCGCTCCCGTTAGCGCTGCGTTCGTCCATTGAACGCGAATTAGAAAGATTATAAGTGGAGGGCATAATTTATAAAGTGGATAGATCCAACTACGGAACGCCCGTTGCACCTATGATTAAGTGCGATGGAACAATAAGGATTTGCGATGATTATAAAATCACAGTAAACCCCTTATTAAAAGAATTTCACTATCCCTTGCGGAGGAGTTGTTTACAGCGTAAGCGGTGGCGAGTTGTTTACTAAATTAGATTTTAAAAAAATGTTTATTTACAAGTATTTTTAGACAAGGCTTCGCAACCGCTTACAGCGATAACAACGCACATTGGAGTTTTTGTTTATAGTAGGGCTCCTTTTGCTTGAAGTGTTAGCCGGTAATGATTCACAAATTAATTGAGGAAACTCTTAGCAGTTTAGATAGTGATGTAGCATTTAATGATAATATTTGTATTATCAGTCGCGACAGAGCACATCACCTGCAAAATGTTAGAGGTATTATCGCGGTTGAAAGAAGCGGGTTTGCGTATTAAATTTGAAGTATGTGAAAAATTTTTTTATGGATGAAGTTTCGTATTTAGGATATAGAATCGATAAAAATGGTGTACATACCGACAAGCGCAAGGTGGCCACCATTGTAAACTTTCCCGTCCCTAAAAATGTATTACAACTTTGAGCTGGATTAGGTTTAATTAATTATTATTCACGCTTCATATCGAATATTAGCACGTTGTTAACTTATCTGTATAAGTTATTAGCGAAAGGTAGTAAATGGTGTTGGAGTAGAGATTGCGATAAGGCGTTAGAAGAAAAGGAGAAGCTGGTGAGCGAGCCCGCGCTCACACACTATTCCCCCGCGCTGCCCCTGGTGCGCACCGTGGACCGCATATGGCCTGCGCGTTGTGTTGGCGGACGACATGCTCGACGGCAGCGAGCGCATTGTGAGCTACGCCTTGCACACGCTCCGGTGAATGCATCGTTTATATCGTTGATTTGTGTCGGTACCCAAAGTTATATCGACAAGGAGGCCCTAGCGATCGTTTATGGAGTAAGCAGGCACCATCAGTATTTATTTGGTCGCAAATGGTGAATTTGCGACCAAATAAATACTGGATGGTGAAGCGATCACAAGGCACTCACACATATTCGGTCCAAAGCATGGCATACCACAAACGGCCACTATCCGTTTGCAGAGGTATACGGTGCGACTGGCGACGTAAGACTTTGATATAGTTTTTGTGTTCACAGAAAAACAGCGACATACTTGCATTTTGTCAAAGACAGCTGTCTTTACTGCAGCTGGCAGCAGGACGTGGCGCAGGAGACGGCGAAAGAAGTTGTTTTAAGATGGATATAGGGTATATATTAAGTGCGTGGACACATAGGAGGACGCGCATGCGTGGTCGCAGATGGTGACACGGTGCTTGTAAGAAATTACGTAAAGGGAATAAGTGGAAAGAGGGCACAGTTATGGGGGTGACCTCCGCGGTTAATGATGGCAATGTGGTAAATAACAGACAGATTGATCAAATCATACGTAAAAAAAATCGCGACACTCTTGGCACATGCCAAATAAAGATGAGGGGAATAAAAACTTTGATTGTTCAACTGCACAAGCGAACGAGACGGCGGAGACGGAAGGCCGACGTCATTCCAAAGTGGTCATTCCACACCTAAAGCCTCAGCCGAAATTAGAGATTACAACCCTTGTCCCTCTTTGTTGGATAATAGTATTTCGCCAGAGCTCTCGATCCCTACTCAAACACCTGACCGTAAAGCTTATAACCTACGACCACGAACTATAAAACATAATGTAGTTATATTGTTTTTATTTTCATAATTTTTTTATTTAAATTTTTTCTTCATATTAGTTTTTTGTTTTGGCCGGATTCGAACTCGCAACAGTACCGACGAAATGTGCTGTTTTGTAAACGTTAAAAATTTACGCTACCTATGCTACATTTGTACTTTATTACTATAGAAATAAGATTGAGTTTGTTTAAACAGTACTTTTTACTGTTTTATATGATTAATTTTTTTTTAATTTTTAATATAAATATAAACATGATGTATGCAATATAGCAAATTTTACATTAAATATAATTTACAGAAATATTGATATACTTTCATTTGTCTTTCGGAATCTATGTAATAAAAATATTTGAGGACTATATTTGTTTCTATAACAAGTAACTAACTATTTGGGATGGCGCAATGAACTAAAATGGGTCTTGGCCTCTGACAATCCTCCACTTTTCTCGATCCTGCGCCATCTCCCACCAGTTTTCGACTTGTAGCTCAAGCAGATCTTTTTTGAGCTCATCTTTCTTCATGCTCGCTTCACGTGCCGTGCGTCATCCATTCTTTCCTGGTGGCCGAGCCAGAGGAACAAACAAATAAATAAAACAAAATTAATAGTTGTATCTTCATCCTCGATGCATTTTCAAATTTTTCATCATGTCATCTTTTTATCATTGTAACCAATGACAACTCTTACCAAATCATCCGTCAAACAGTGACTTATTATTTATTATAACAATCATATATTGAGCCATATTCCCTTAACGTTAAGATGTATATTACTGTATCGGTGTATTTAATGCACTTAGTAAAATTGTATTAGTGGAACAATATTTTGGCTTCATTTTTCATGCATAACGAAACTTCGCAGAACGAAAGAGATTTAAAAATGAAACTGAAAATATTGATTTTATTTCAATACATTATTGAAATATTTTTAGAATACATAGCTTCAGGATATGGTAGTTTTAAAATTGCATAGATAAAATTTTAAATATAAAATTTCATTTGCAGGATCATTTAAACGAAATATTCTCATCTTCTTATGAATAGTTCCGTCATAGTTAATAATAATAATAATAATAATATTTATGCATTAAAATGTTTAATAGTCTGTGATTTTTTATTCTGTAATCGTAACGATAAATGTTATCTTTGTAAACGTCAAACGAAAAGTCTTTCGTATTGATTTCTCGGTATTATTAATACAAAGTCTTGCTTTTTGCTGCATACTTATTGTGGGATTGAGTAACATTCGTATTATAGTAAAATGTCGGCGAAATTAAACGAAGCTCATGAACATTGTAAAGCTGCAGAAAAATTGTAAGTATTATTGTCCATTTGATACTCAATTTTTTTTTAGGCGATACTGTGCGTTTTTCATAATCAATAAATCCATCCTTTGTCCAACATATGAGCAATGCATCTGTAGCTTAATTATTGCGAATGTTATATGAATTAATAACACTTTAAGTCAATTCAAAAAGTATAAAAATATACAGTTTTAATTTGCTGTGCATATGTGCTAGCTGATGTATATTTTTCATTTACCCGATTTGTTCTCTATAATTTAAATATAAACTAATGCTTTCAGTTTGAAGACTTCATTGCTTCGTTGGAAGCCAGATTATGACTCTGCGGCAGATGAATATAGTCAAGCTGGTAAGTGAAATGTAATATTTTGCTCTGAAATACAATTAAATTATTATCAATTAATTCATATTCATTTTTATATATAATGTTTATTTCCATTACATATTGACATTTTAATAATACTTAAATCATTTTCTAGCTCAATGCTACCGCATTGCTCGTGATTTGAAGAGTTCGAAGGATTGCTACTTAAAAGCTTCAGAAATGTACAAGAAAAATCATTCTTTCTTCCATGCGGGGAAAGCCCTTGAGAATGCTATCATTGTCAGTAAAGAGATTTCCACTCCAGATGAGGTAATTTTATCATAAATATCTTGGGATTCTTAGCCATTTATATTATTCTAAAATAATTTCTAGTTCAATCACCAACTAATGAAATACTTGAAATTTTTTAGATTTACACATTGGCTTGCGATTCTAGCAGCCTCTATCAGCAGCATGGTTCAGGGGACTCTGGTGCAAATGTCCTTGATAAGGCTGCCAAAATTATAGAGGAGAACTCACCCGAGAAAGCAGTTAAGTTGTACCAACAGGCGGCTGATGTATCATCTGTACGTAAGAAATACAATGCTCTTAATATTATTTTGTTTTCAAAAGATTGAAGTTAACCATTGACCCTGTATATTCCAGACTGAAAGCAGTCAACATCAAGGATCTGAATACATCAGTAAATCATCAAGGATATTGGTGAAATTGCAAAGGTAAATTTTTTATATTTATTTATTTAATACCAACAGAAAATTTGACATCATAATGAAGAATAATAAATTAGAAACATAGAGACAATAATAGGTCTTTATAAATACTCACCTTTTACAGAATTATTCAATATTTCTATTTTTAAATACTTGAATATAAAGCAAAGATATAGAATGAAGTTATATATTAAGTATTTTTGTTTTTTTTTTAAAGATATGATGAAGCGGTGGACAGTCTTCGCCGGGAGATTGGATTCCATCAGGAGGCTGGCAACACTGGAGCCGTGGGACGACTTACCGTTGCTATAGTGTTGGTGCAACTTGCAAGAGGAGATGCCGTCGCTGCAGAGAAGGCTTATAAAGTAATTATTTTATTTAATACCTTTGCATCAACTACAATTTACAATTTATTAATTAAACTAGTAATACAATCTTTAGACTCAATATCATTCCCATTTCAAAAAAATCTTCATTTTTCTTAATTGTATGGATTTAAGGCTAGTTGTACTTTGAACTATACATGCATGATAGAATTTTACTATATTCTAATGGAATTTTATTGTATTATAGATTAAGTTAATAATCTATTCATTACATGTATTGTACTGTATCAGGAATGGGGCAACAACTGTGAAGCACCTGAAATGCAAACCATAGAGCAGTTACTTCAAGCTTATGATGAGGAAGACAGGGATTCTGCCAAGAGGGCGCTGGCTTCGCCTTTCATACGCAGTATGGATGTTGAATACGCTCGATTGGCTGCATCTATTCCACTTCCCGAAGGAATAGAGCCGCCGCCTAAAGTTGCGGTAAGGGAGAATGCGGCACCATCATATGTCAGTCTCAATGCCTCAAGCATGCAGGTAATTTTTATCACGAATGATCTATGGATTAGATGAAATAATTGTCTTTTTAAATGTTCGTTTGTTCGTTCGTTTAAATGTATCGGTGAGATCTGAATTAAAATTCATTAGTATTAAGCTCTAATTTGCTATTTATATCAAACTAACTGTACCCGTGAACACATTGCTGTTTTTGAATAGAAAAGCAGAATAATGACAAAAAAAGGAAATTAAAAAAATATTTTCAATAACTGTGTCAAGGAATATCTAATAATTTCCCAAATTTTAACGGCGATTAGATGTACAGTTTTTGTATCAATCTAGTACAGACAGATACACATTAATTTTTAAATATATAGATTACTTTTTTGTTACTTTCAGGAAAAACCCGAGGACAATAAGACGGACTATACTTATGAAGAAAGGAAGACTGATGATGAAGACGGGTTATGTTAATTCTAATCAAACTCCTCCATAAGGACAAGTGTTACATTTATAAACCTAATATCTTATTTTATCTCAATTTCAATTAATATTACAAAATATATGCATTTATATAATGAAATACTATAGAAATGTAAAAAAAATCAAAGGCTTGAAATTTATATTTTGTAGAATTATTATTATTATTTTTTAAATATCCTAGTGGATACAGTTTGAGTCTGTTAAAATATTTTATACACTTTATGATAAATATACGTTAGTTTAATATTTTAATTAGATATCTTTGTGTTGCTTAAGATTATTTAGCTGATTTTTTACCATTAATCTTAGAAGATTTTCTTAACTCGTAATAAATATGTATGAATTATGTTAGAGTTATAAAAAAACAACTATTCAATCTTTATGTAATATTCAATATCGAAAACAAAATATATCTCTGATAAAATACCCATTTAATATTCAAATAAAATTCTGCTTTTGAAAAGTTATTAAAGGCTTTTGTATAAAAAATATGCAATTTATTATTAAAAGTTAAGGAATGTCTATTTGTAGTTGTTGCTGCATGATTAGCGGATATAGCGGGAATACATTTGTGATCTACAATAATTATGTTACTTTTTTGTTTCTTATAGGTTTTGTAGAAATTGTAATATTTTTACGTCATTTATGTAATGCATTATTTAATAAGTAAAACCGTTTCATCATATTTTCCATAGTTATCTTATTTCTGCTCCTATATAGATAGAATCTATTATATTTGTTACCATGGACTTTCAAATTCAAATATAATTTTAAAAAGCCGTAAAACCATATTTAAGTAACTGAAATAATTTTATTGTTCTTAAGTGTTTGTATGTTATATGTTGTCTAAAATAATATTTTATAAATTTTTTAATTTCCTTATAGAAATATTATTGCAGCAATATATAAAGGATCGTAGGCTGTTTTAAGTACCTGGAATAACTAAATATATTTATAGATTAATCTAAATAAAATATTTACTTGAAAAACCACACAATAAATGAAATATTTCTAATTTGTATTATGCTTACAATATAGTATAAGTTTTACATTAGAATAGAAGTAATATTTGTATTGTAATTTTCAGTTGTAAATTGAAGGCAATATTTATTAACATATCGTAATTATTGATTATGATAAATATGCAACGAACTTTTTGCATTTTGCCACATTTCTCTCAGATAAAAAAAATTGTAAAACAAAGCTTATTAATTTGTTTATGGTCTAAGCACTTTAAACGTTTAGCTGCAGATAAGTAAAATGCTTATAATATTGATATTCCTTAAAACAAAAACATTTTTGAATTAAGTAGTTTACGAAGAATGTAAATGCTTAGTGTGAAAATGAATAGATTTAACAAATATTCAACTTGAAAATGATAAATATTAGAGGAAATTTCAATTCTTCATCCGACTGTTACTAAGTATCAATCAAAATTAGTAGACTATAAAGAGCTTTGTTAGCTTTTCCCATTCACAAATACAAGTCAATTCCACTGCAAAATAATTCCTGTAAAGCAAATAATCAACTACCAAAACAGTTTGAGTTTTTTGGTAGTTAAAAGCTTTGTAGAAAAGTTCGGATATCCTAATTTTACTGAATATAAATCGTAATTTTATTGCATAAATATTGATGTTAATTTTTTAATTATGAAAAGTGTGCATCATAGTTAGAGGAGAAATATTATTAGTGTGTTACAAAAAACTATAATTAAATCAATGCTTTATTTATATAAAAGTTTTTAAATGTTAATATTATAAAAGCAATGTTTTAAAATGAAACTGTTGTTTGTTGCGGTAATATTATTTTTGATACATTCAAAGTGCTTGAAATTGGCATTGAATTAGTATTAATTGTATAGTTAAGAGTATAAGAGGTTAGGTTTCATCGGAGAGCTATGCTTGCTTGTATACTGTATGCCCACACGCAAAATCTGGGTTGTGGAGAATAACACGCTATCTCTGACTGTGTATACATCTTTTGTGTTGAAATTGTAAATGAAATAAGAAACAATTTTTCATCTCGACATCAGCCTCGAGTTTGTGCCCAATACAGCGTTTGACTCTATCCTATCTACCTATTACATCATGGGATGGAAAAACATAGGCTAAAATGAAGATCACTAGTAGTCTCTGCCCACTCCTTTGTGAAACATGTTTAGTGAAAAATGTATCCATTGTTTTGATTTCTGTTAGATATTTAGTATTATCTTGGTTGTGTTAAAATGTTTCAATGGAGTCATTACTTGTTTTTTGTTAAAATTAGAATATTGTGAAATTAGAGCGATTGTCAATTCAACTGTAAATGTTGCTTTTGAAATAAATGTGTATCAATATTTTTTTTTTTCATTTTTATCGCCCCTTTACTGTATTAATGTATACAGATCTTAGACAAAGCTGCTAAACATTTTATTTGTTGGCTAAAAAATATAAGTAACAGAAAAAGATAGTTGTGCATCTATAAGTTTTCATTCTAAAAATGAATTTGTGCAACTATGTTATTTATCTAAATATTTTTATAACCATATATCTTAAAGACTGGTCTGCTCAGCTATATTAAAAGCCTTTCTCATCGTGAAAAATCCTATTGTCATAGCTTTCAGACAAAAAAAACATAATTAGCTTAAGTATAAAGTAAATGAAACCAAATTTATAAAATGTAAACATTTTTATTTTATGTCACTAGTTATTTGATTACATATACTTACATTTAAATAGATTTCAGGTTTAGATACAATTCATGTCATCAAATTTATTTTTACGCACAAATTCATTCTATATACTTAACATCTGGATTGTTCTTAAAAACAAACTAAAGATATCAGTCAAAATTTTTGATATAACACATAAACTTAAATGTTTTTTTTTTGTATAAAAAGATCCACAATGTTTTTTCCTTCATCATATAATTACTTAAATCTATAAAATAAGAGATCTATATATAATAAACTTAAACGATAGTACTTTTATATAATGGTTATGTCAGTTCATATCAGCATAAATGTCTTAGGAATACATAAACTTATGCTCGTGTATTCGTAACTAGTATTATGTAAAAAACGACATGCAGCTATGAACAAAATAGTAAATTACCAAAAATAATAGGCCCCCCCTGTTTAATTATTGTCAAAATATTAAGATTTCCTTAATTAAATTATTCGAAATTCATAGTCAAAAAGAAAAGATCTACAATTTAAAAAATTCATTTACAAACTAGATTCTAAAAATTATGTTACATCTTAACCTTCCTCTTACCCCGATTATAAACTATAGTACTTTAATGTCTTAAGGTTTATGACTAAACATTGTGTGAATGTATGGAGGAACTGTTGAAGTTGATGGCATGGCAGGTTCTTTATCTTTTACATGTTTTGATTTCCTAAATTGAAATCCATTTTTACGTAAGATTTTACGTAGCGTTTCCCTTGAGCCCTTGAAATTGATTTCTTCTTTTAGTATTTGCAATAATTTATTAATAGTGGGCACTTCTTTCTTGAACGCATAAAACTCATGTATTTTTCTTCGTATCACTTGCAAATCATACTCGTCCACTTCAATTTTTCCTTTAGTCCTAACTCTTTTCTTTGGTGTCTTCCGTAATGTTTCCGGATCAAGTAATCCTTGTTCGACCAATCTAGCTTCTTTTACAATATTCAGTACTGTGCGCTCAGAAACACCTAAAATAGAATATTTATAAAATATGTAAAACAATTTATACGAAATGATGAGGACTTAAATAAAATAAATCAATGAAATATGTTGCAAGTATCTGTGCAAGTCTTTTAAAATTACAATTAATTAAGAAAACTGAAATGATTTCTGTAACAATAGTTTAGTGTCTAGAATTATAATTTTATTAATCTTTACTAAAATAGTGATCCCTTTTATAATAAAATATTTGTTCACTGTCTTCCCTTAGTTCCTTTGTTGTGGAGAATTTTTACCTTTATTTTGTTATAGCTGTCATTTTTGATAGAATATGGTCGATAATGTACAAACAAAAATTCTTAGTTTGCAATGAAAATAAATGCAGATACTTTATTAGTGAAAGGAATGGCAACTATGATGTACTAGCATTATAATGTTTCTATTATTTGATGTAGAAAACATTAACAAGTTCAAGTAAACGGTATTAGTGTATTATCTAGTAAAAACTATTAAAAAATGCTAACCTGTAGCTGCCGAAACTCTGACATATACTTTGCTGAGTGGAATTATTGGAGCTTGCATTCGTTTCTCTTCATCCATAAACTCTTTGACCTTGAGTATTATTTCACGGACCTCACTAGTAATATTTTTCGGCATCTTTTATTGTGTGAAACATTTACAATTAAAAATAAAACAACGACGCAACTGCAATGGCCGACTCGTTGCTTAACTTCGCTTAACCAATCATAACCAATTAACCTTGTCAAAAACTATTACAGAGTACATAATAGATAAGAGATTTTGAGAAACATCTGTGGTTAAAAAAATATTTTTTAAATAAAAACAAAAAGCACTTTAATAATAAACTGACCGGAAAATATAAAATAATGATTATTAATTTATTAACACTGATATGTAAATGAAAATACAGCCATACTGAAAAATACGTGCCTTATATATTTAAATTAATTTTATAGAATGTCCGGAAATAATATATACAATATTTAATATTGACAGATTACTTTTATTAACAACAGTTTTACTATTTTATAAAATTTTAATTGTAATAAAAGCATTACATACTAATGGTATTTTATACTTTTGCGTTTGGTCTTCGTGGCCCTTCCCATGTCCATAACTTAGGTCTAATTATAATTAAAATAAATACTTAAGCATTAAAACAATCATAAGATAATATAGGCACATAGAATTTTTAAAAACGTATCAAGTTGTTTTCATGGACTTAAGCGCCTAGAATTTTAGAAAATAATTTTTAAAACAGAATTGTTTGCCTAATCAAAATTTTAAGACGAAGCAAAAACATTGTACATTTACATTAAATATATGTATATTAAATATGACAGAGAAGTTTCTTTCACTTAAAGATATGGTTTATAGGTATAAATTCGTGGCATAAATATTAATAATAACTATTCAATAGCTTACGAGATATTATTTCAAAAATGCAGCGACACTCCCCAGCGCCTAAACTAAGCAACTTTGCGTAAAGGTAACTTGGATTAAATCTCAAGAATAATTTTCGGTCAAGGAATCCTTAGTAACATAATATATTGCATATAATTACGTAAGTTGTAGTGGTAGTAAGAATTTGAATTTTTTTTCAAACAGGATTTAACGGTCAATATTAATTCACTATGCAATTTCAAAAAAGTAAATTTTGCGTCAATTCTTAATGTCAGTCACATGAACGAGAGAAAGATTTGCAGATCAATTACAGATGTGAGAACGTAACGTGATGTATATTACAGATATATTTTATTTCGTTTTAAAGTTAATAGTCTAGTAGCAACGATATTTTAACTTTTTAATATCACTGAGTACCAGTTAATTGGTTTTTAAAATGTATAAGAAAATAATAAATTCATACGGAGAGTCGTACTATGACCACGCTTGCTCAATAGATTATGATAAAGATGTGTTGGATATAGATATTCAAGAAAATAATATTTATTGGTTGACGCGTCTGAGACGTTGGTGGAGGGATTTGTTCCTATTATCATATAGCGATGAAAGATCTCGAAGCTACTATCGAAGTTCTCATTCTATGAGAATGGAAAGGATGAAGCAATTTCGTTACTACGGAGCAAGTATTCACCCGTTTAGTAAATTCAGGTCTGTCAAAAATATTTATAATATATTACAATAATGACGAAATTGGGCAAATGATTCTTATTCTAGTGTCCTCTTGACTCATTCGCATCCAGAGAAATAACAGACTCATTAGTAGGATTTACTAGTTAACCACTAAACATACGGGCGCTCCAACTCGTCTCTTGTTTGAGAGAGACTGACTTATTGTAAGCTTTACTGATGTATATGAGACAATGTACGTATTTACTGCATAGATACTACAGATTTATTGCGTGGATTTGATTTTTAATTAAAAAAAATAATTATAAAACTAGCCCACCTAGTGAAAAAGATTGGCAATCTATGACATACCTCACGCCTGTGTTTTCCGAAAGGGTAGGCAGAAGTGCAACTAGAGCAACCACATTTCGCCGTATGTTTTTCCATCTCATGATGTGTCCTAGTCGCCATATCGAGCACAAATTTCATTATCCGGGCTGATATCGAGTTGAAAAATCTAATATAATTTTTCCCAACCCGGGATTCGAACTCGGGACCTCTGCGTTGCGGCCGTGTGCAATTACAACTGCGACACCGACGCTGTGATATGCCAGATTGAGTGTTACAGCCCATCATTCATTGAAAAAATAATGATATGAAAAATATGATTTCAATTGAAAAAGAATTTATTCTCGAAACATCAAGAAACTGTTCGAAATAATACTCACCGTATAAATTGATAAGCATGTATTAATTTTCAGAAATTTTTGGGCGTGCCTTCTTCTAAGTTCAGATCTCTTAAGCAAAGCAATATTTCATCATAGTACTTCAATTTTGTACGGAGAACTAACGTGGGAAGTTTATTTTATCGGAGTGATCTGTGAAGCTGTAATCCTTTCAGATTTATTTGTCAACATGTTAACCGGATACATTGTAAAAAATGATAAAAGCATTAATTTAGACGTCAAGAAGTCAATGTTGAATTACTGTTCGACAAAATTATTCCTTCATTTTGTTTCGTCGCTACCTCTCCAGTCTATAATGTTTCTTAAATATGGCAAAAATATTAGTTGTGCTCTTTGTAAATGTAACATGTTCGTATATATCTTGAGGCTTGTTAGTATCGTACGGCTTTACCGTCTGTACGACGCGTCTAGCTATTGGAATAGGGAACGAAGTTCTTTTCGTACTATGTACTTCTTTAAGTTTCTCCGTATTGCTGTATTAGGACTCAGCACCATGCTTCTTGTTGTGAGTCTAGCGGATACCATTTCTCTTTTAATTGCAATGCGAAACGGCAAGATCGAATCTACGTCTTATTTTCTATCAACCATTAAATTCAGATATGATGAAAGATATCCACTACCCAATGCTATTTTTTATACGCTAGAGCTCGCTAGAGTTTTCAAATCTTTCTTGCTGTTTAGTTTTGGACTGAAGCCGCAGATCTATTATTGGGATAAAATGGCGTCACTCGTCACATTTATATTAGCTAATGTTTTCTACATGTGGAACTTGATAGAATGTCACGGTTGTCTTAGCCGCATCAAATATCCTCAAGAGCAATTAATCATGAATACATATAGAATAATCAATTTATTGCGATGGCGTCAGCTCTCTGATGATTTCAGTCAAAAAGTTCTCAAGTATCATAACTTCAATATGACTAAACTGACGATAACTGAGAAGCAAAATGGTTGCTTTCACGTGATACCTGCATCCTTAAAAAAAGAAATTATAATAAGTTCCTATGGAAAATATGTGTCAAGGATCCCATATTTTTCTGAATTTCCACAGAATTTGATTGAAGAAATAGTATTGTTATTAATGGAAGAAGTTTATTTAGAAAATGATGTTGTAGTTGAGGTGAGTGAATTTTGTATGGTCTAATTACATTAAATGGAATCAATTTATATCTCAGAAATTTTACTACGCCATATCTAGAAGTTGTTAATTAATGGTTAATAGTATTATTCTATTTTAATAGGAGAGTAATTAGAACTTAAATTTTTAGTAGTTTTGTCAGTTAATCTTCTTAAAGAAAATCATATAGATGATTTTTGAAAGCAACTTTATTCAACTTTAAAGTAATTTTACTCAATATCTTCTTTACGGGGCCTTCGATAAGATTAACCCTATGGTGTAGTAGACGACGTTATAATTTTTTGATTATTTTTAGCAGGCAGACAAAAATAAATTGCTATTTTTAAATAACGTATCACTGTACAGCTGTAGTGCTTCCCGCATTCCAGCTTAGTTCGAGTCTGGAATATGCCCGATAGCGTTGTAAAATTTTTTAACCTTAAAATTATTCAGTCAATGTTAGGAAATGAAAATTGTGGTGGGAAAGCAATGGCTATTTATTTTTTTAAGATCACCGCCAAAATTTCGTTTTTTAAGCTATACATATGTTTCAAGGCGTCTCTTTCAAGTGATGGTCTTATTATTGTTGACGTTGGAGTATTGGCCGTTTGTTCTTCGGTGAATGATGACAAACAGTATCTCATTGATGGAGATTACTACGGCGAAATGTCTTTAGTAACTGATGAGACATATGCCTCACCGTCCGTTGTTGCAATGATTTCATGCAAGGTACGTATTTATTTCATGTCATTAGAGTCCGAAAACTCATGTCAGTGAAAATATAAGCTTATGTTGAATAATTTGACAGTGGTAAAGCCAGCAACCACAGTTGCATGAATATGGTGGCTCGATCGGGAATTACCATGGTGTCACAGAAGACATGTGTAAGAGTGAGTCGTCAACAGCCTAATTTTGATCCTTTTTGGTGGGATATGGGGTGGCTAGGAAAAGGAGACATGAAATTGTTACAAGTTGAAAAATATGTTTGTTCTCTTTTTGTTCCAGCTCCTTTTCTTAGATAAAAATGCATTCAGGAACGTCATGCGAAGACATCCTAGTTTATTTTTTGCAATGAAAGAACAGATTATTAACAAATTTTCTCATGTGAAGCCATAATTTAGTATGTAATTTACATTACTTTACAAATAAATACATCTTGTATACTGTTCATTTTTTTTTACGTTGAATTTATATTTAATATAAATTTAATTTTCAGTATTATCTCGCATACAAATTGAAACATTATTCGAAAAAATTATAAGATAAGGTAAGAAGTAAAGAACGAAATTTAATTTCTCTCTTTCGAATTAATTAATTTTTTATTAAGTAGCGGTACGAATATTCTTGGTGCGTTTAAGTTACTGAATAAAAAACATACCTCACTCCTGTATTCCGCTAAAGAGTTAGGCAGAGGTGCAACTGGTGCACCCACATTTCGCCGTATTTTTTTCCGTCCCATGTGGTGGCGAGCCTATTGCCATATCGGACATTAATTCCAAACTCCGGGCTGATATTGAGTAGAAAAAACCCAAATATCACTTTTACGACTTGGGATTCGAACCCGAGATCTCAGCGTAGCAAGCAGTACCGTATACGTACTAAGGGATATTACTGCGCCATTGAGGCAGTTACTACATACTTAACTATGTACTATTATACAGGTTACTTTCATCTAATGCTTTTCAAGTTTTAAGCAATACTCTATGAACAATAGTAACTTTATTCGTGTTAAGCATATCAATTAACCTACATTGTTTGCCTAATGTTGACAAAATCCAATACGGCGATGTTTTACCGATGTAATTTTATTGCTCGACTGATTCCTCAATCGTGCCATTGAGTTCACATTGAGAATGTGAAATTGTTTTTTCTCCAATTCCATTAATATTCTGCGTAGTGTTTTTGTTACGACACAGAGATGGAGGAGAACTAAGTCGACGTCACACCACCGCATAGCTACTTATTTGGGAGCAATAATGAATTTAATTAAGTACAACAAATATCATTTTGTATTGATAGATGTATCCATTATTTTATGGAAAATTACTGTACGGTATTTGACGACACTTTACATAAATATGACTCTGAATATATTAATTATATAAAGTAACTTCTCAGTACGTGATATTCGTCAGTTTATGAACTGATTAGGCATATTGCGAACTGTCAGCAAATTGTGAAATGATCTAATTTATTTCACTTTTTAATCTCCATATGTAAACTTCGAAGTATACATGCCATTGTTTATAGCATATATGTGACTAAAAAATCGATAAAACATATTGCAAAGTATGATTAGTAAGTAGGTGATCTATTAGGGTATGGTCCACTAGTAGTTTCGCTTGAATTGAAAAGAAACTATTAACGTGTGTAACTTAACGCCTTTTCGCGACAAGATTTGCATTATGCATTTGACAGAGGTCTACGGATGCAATACTAATATGACCGACAACTATCACCTGTTTATTGTTAACACTGAATTAGTAATTGGAAAACATTACAAACGTTTTGACACCGCACAGCAACTATAAGTGCTATAAATCTAGTTTGATTAATAAATTTTGTAGCAATGATGTTTCAAAAACTGTCGTCGTAAAACAATTAAATGTTAATTAGTTTGTTTTAGTACTATTTTAATAAAGGTACTATCCTTTTTAACTTTTATAATCACTTACGAAAGCAAGCAAATAAATAAATATGCGCTCACGCCCTTAACACAGAGTGGTAGGAAGAGATTATGGATTTCCATTTGGTACGATCCTGGCACACCTCTCTCGCTTCATCTACACCCATACATCGACGCATACATACTCGTCGGTTATGCGTATAGTATTCACTAATCTGATCGTAGTAAGTCCTCCTGGAACATCCGCGACCGTCACTACCACTCAATTTTGCAACATAAATTTGTTTTGTAACCCTCTGCTCATTCAACCTTTCCACATGCGATTGTGAGTTTTATTTTTAACATGAACTTTGTCTATGATAGATGATAAATTTAGTAACTTAAAAGCTAAGAAAACAGCAAAGTCTTCATTGAATAATGTTATATCTAACTAAGTGGCGATGTCGTCAATTTTAAAATAAATTTTGAGAATGTCCTAGTCTGTTACGAAAAACGTACCACCATCGACTCTTGATACTAACGCACAGTTTCAATTTAAACTGATTTTTGGAAATGGGAGACAATTTGATTTAAAGACATTTATTACCTAAATATCCTTATGAAACTATTATAAGCGTGTAAACCAAAAATTCATGAACTGAGAACGCAGTACTTAAAGTGTCCCACCCTCATTGTTAATTTAATGGTTACCGCTTAACAACCGGTAATTTTCTCGTTGTTTACGAAAAGATTGTTTAAAGCTATCTACTCGGTCAAGTGTTGACTCGTTTTTAGTTACGAAAGTTTGTTACGTATAAATTATATTATAACAGTGGTCATTTCACAAATAACTCGTAGTACATCCTATATGTTGCGTAAAATTATAACTAATTAAGATTCGACAAGTTAGAATAATAAATATTACTCCTTGATTATAGAATAAATATGCCACAATTATAAGCATTGCTTTATACAATGACGATGTAAATAATTTATAAAGTAGAAAATAATTATTTTATGTAAAAAAGTTTTACCATCTTCAAAATTAATAGCATAAATTGAAACTTTCTTTTGAAATATCTCGTTTAACAAAGGCATTAACTTTTACATATTAACAAGGTTTAAGAGATTTAATTAACGTCGTTGTATAATTTAAGAATTTTTTTGTAACACGAGCATTGTTTATTGTAAGCTCCAATTAACAATTTATAAATCATTGTAGTTTATAAAGATTTCTCTACATTTTTTAAGAATAATTTGGGAAATGAGAAAGCGGTTGAATCGATTTTAAACCTGTGACTCTTCATAATCTTGCGAATCCATTGCTGTCTTATTTACAGGAAAAAATAGGGAATACATAAAAAAAGGAAGAAAGGTGGAAACGGATAGGTAATAAAATACGCAAAAGACGAAATGCCTAAGTACTGCCTTTTTTATGCTCGCTCGTGAACCGCGGGCAACTATTTATTTCTTTTTTTTTATTACAAATTGGTGTTACTTATATAGACAAAGTTCGACCAGAATTTACTTTATTAACTGTTCAGGGAAAATGACGAATTTATTTCCCAAACGACATTTAATCGAACACTATATTGATATAATAAATTGAAATGTTAATTACTTCTTTATCATATTATCGAAAGTTTTTCTTTAAGCTTATTTAATACAAGGCCCTTCACTTCTTCGCCTTATTTTATTACGCCTAGAAAGTAACCCGGTGATTCAAATTAACACAACGCAATGTCTGACGATTATAGTTTCGACACATAATAATTGATGGTTCACTAAATCACATTTGTGTTAATAGCCTTTGAGTTTATAACAAAACGTTTAAGTATTCAAGTTGTAGATACCATCAATAGATTTATGAAGCTTAACTTGTATTTAAGAAAACAATCCTATAGCGTCAATACCGCAACAGACCGACTAATGGATCAATTCCAAATGGCTACAGATTCCGTGCGGGAACAGATTCCTTCTGCTGAAATCGTGGTACTTGGCGACTTTAATGCTCACGATGCCGAATAGCTTGGTTAACGTACCACCGATCATGCCGGGCGATAAGGCCGGCAACACATCTGCAGTTTCCCTAGTATTGCGGATGTTCATGGGCGGCGATGATCACCTGACTTTAGGTGACTCGTCGCTCGTTTGGCCCCTTTTTACTATAAAAAAAGAATCCATAGTCTTTTTTTCACCTTTTTCTAATTACGAAGAAAAAGACGGCATGTGACGGAAGGGGGTACCAATAGGAAAAGGAATTATCATTTTTCTGTTGACCCCTTCCTCTGTCCTTCAAAAGTAGGCAACGCATCTGCAACTCTTTTAGTTGTTGAAGATGTCCACGGGTAGTGGTCACCGTTAGGTGTACCGCTTGCTCTTTTGCCACCTTGCAAAAAAAATCACCTTTACGTACTCGAAGTGTAATGGAAGCAAATTATTTCTTCTTCAAAAGCACAATATATGTCTTATACTCTAGGATTCGTACTGAATGTTGTTCAGGTGGTTAGTCCAGTCAGAATATCATGTAATTGTTATAAGGAAGTAAGCAATAGCCTATTTCTAAGACATTGCGTACTATACTTTGATGACATCAAAATATATAAAAATATCTTCAAAATATTTTATTTATAAGGTATGACTCTTTAAAGCCCTTTTAAACATGATTTCAGAAAGATTGTATGGCTTTAAAGTTAGCCACTTACTTCACGTTGCTCTTAAATACATCGGATTTGCAACTTAGTGAATGTTTACATACAGAAGATTGTGAAGAGTGATGCTGTGTTGTTTGCGTGCGTAACGATTATTACTATATTACGCCACATGTGAACACTGCCCGGTCAAAAAATATGTTTGAAATCACTACGTGCTGTTGAAGTTTGAATAACAGTTAATAAATTTACCGAATATTTCTATAAATGGTTGATGGAACTGGAAGTAAATTCTTATTATTAAATTATTACATTTTAAGATTTTTATATAAACGCCTATGCTCCTCTAAAGGGTAGATAGAGAAGCAACTAATGCAGCGACTAAATACACAAATCTGATATTAAATTGAAAACCCAATGTCACTTTGTTCGACCCGGCGTTCGAACCCGAGACCTCTTTTTATCTTGTATTTTACTGTCAAATAAATAATTAAATGTTGACTTTTGAATATTATGTTTTTGTTAATTATTTTTGTATTTTATTATTTGTACTCAGTATATTATATACTATAGCTTTTGTTAAAGGTTAACCTTATTAATATAAAATACGCGAAAGCCAATAATTTATATAATTTATTTCATACAATGTTAATAATTATTTGTTACTGCTCTGTAATATAACACGTTACGTTAACAATCTCAATCTCATTTCATATTACGTAAGAAAAGATTACTGTATTTATGATAAACTTAATTTCACACGATTACGTAACAAGAGTTTAATTAAATTTTTATTTTTGTTGCGTTCCATTATTTAATAATTTTTATAATTATCACTTTACTTAGATGCGGGTCAAAACGAAAGTTGATATATGCAAAGCGTGGTACAAATACATCCATGTTGAGTAACTGAGTTGTGGGACTGACTACGGTTTGAAATATAAGTGTTGCCAACCCCACTCGTTATCCAACACAGCAACCTCTGGTGGTGAAAGTGGGAAGCTCTAGTAATCACGGCTGTTCTAGCTTTAGGTAACATGCCGATCATGGTCGTTATAATATTATAAATAAATATGTGCTCACCCCCGTGACCCAACGGGGCAAGCAGCGATTATGATATCCATTTGACACTATGCTATATGCAGTTGTTGTTGATTTAGTTTAAAAAGTTACTATATCTAACACTTAATAAAGAAATGAATTTGATTAAGAATCTTGTACCTGACTGTACAAACACTGTACACGTATAATACAGGGGACTGTACATAATATGTAACATTTATTATACGTGATGTTTAAATGTAATATGATTTTGTCCTGCCGGTGTCTTATGACGTTGTTCTGTTCTGTACTCTGCAATATAACATCGAGTTGCCTGATTAGTTAAAAGAAATTTATATAGCATTAAATTTAATTACATAACTTTGTTTATCTTATTTGTTATTTAACTTCACATAGGTTATAGAATACTAATGTTGGAATGACAATAGAATGATGGTAAGAACTATGGTTTGCTAATCTCGAAATTACGGTTTCGTATTCCCATGTGTTGTATTTGTATTTGTGCGCGATATGGCGATAGGCTCGCCACCTATCACATCACGGGACGGAAAAACATACGGCGAATTGTGGGTGCACCCTTTGCATCTCTGCCTACCCCTTTTAAATAAAACATACCTCATGCCTGTATTCCCCATACAGGCGTGAGGTATGTTTTATTTCCTCGTAGTATAATCTTAAAAGTAGTTTAAACGGTTAAAAATGATGTGCATAAAAATAATAAAATCTAGAATGTTCTATACATTGTCGCTCATATTTCGCAATATAATAAAATTTGCTAGAATTTTCTGTGCATTATCGCTGACATATAATGTCGCTTTGAGGTCACGGAATTGAAGTCGCAAGGCGCGCGTTGCATTTTTTTTGTGCGTGACAACAGTTTCATAATTTTAATACAGTATTCTTGCTAATGTCATGTAAAAAATGAGGACGATATAACTAAGCAGTATTTAGTCATTGCTTTGAATTTCGATAAATTCAATTATGTAGCGGATAATATTAAATACATTCTTGTCTGGAAACATTACGAGGAAATTATCATTTCAAGTTATTTAATAAATTATAGTTATTTCGAATTGGAACTAGCTATGCTGTCGTCACAAGTAACGAATATAAATTATGTATATATTTTATGAATGTAATAAAGAGATCAGTAACATATCAAGATACAATCCAGTATATCATTATTACATAATTTTGCTTTTACACGGAAATTAAGTTGAAATAAACCGCAATGTTACAAGAGTTTATGCAACCGTATTCATGTGGTGTAATAAAAGATGAAAAAAAATATATTCAAAACTGCACAGAGGCAAATTATTTTTTATAAAATAATTTTTATCTTTACACATTAAATTCCTGTCACTAATGGCCTAATATTGAAATATCATTTAAATATTTAACAGCTTCTTAAATGTTAAGATAACGCTTAAACTCAAAGTTCATATTCTCAAACGTCAATTAAGCTCACGTCTTAAATTCAAGTTAAGTTTTACTTAAACGCCACTTAAAAAATTTTCATATTACTAGATCGTCACTTAACGCCATTTCGCTGTCAAAAACAGTGCCAAATTGATTTGAGTAGCCCTTAAATTTAAGAGTGGTCGCGACGTCTCCTAAATCTTTTAAAAACTTAACATTGTTAACCAATGAAAACATGTCTGTATCGTCATTATCTTCTCTTTCGGATAATGAAGGGCCAGGCGATCGAACTTCAGTCAAGGGATCAAGCGGCCGCCTATGCTAATACAATGCAGCTTTGTTTTTATTTTCGAATGCCTTTGAACTTAACGCTCTTATAAACCAATGTTAGTGTTAACTTCAATTACCGTCGTTGATAATAAATTTTAACTGAAATTGTTACTATTGAATTTTTTCTTTGATCTCGCCCCTGGCTCATGAAAGTATAAGGCAAGATAAGAAAAAGTTTATAACAATATTTAAATATGAAAGAAAACCGCGCGTCGTTTGTTTGTTTTAATTTAAATGACCCTCAAGTGACTCATTTGACAGACATTTGATTATTAATAAAAAAAAATCATAAATTAATCAAAATGTTGTTCAAGAGGCTCTCACTGTAGTTATTTAAATAATGGCTTAGTTTATTGTAAAACCATGGTATTAGTGCACGACTTTTGATTTAAGTTAGCTAATTTACTTTCATAACGGATTAGTTACCAAACAACATTTACTATGTAATTTAATATACACAAGTGAAATCTATTAACCTTGATTAATACGAGTCTAGTAAAAGAGAATTATTCACGAGAGGTAAAATTATTATTGAAATTAAGATAACTTACATCTATTATATTTTAACGATATGAAAATATCATGATATGTTGAAAAATTCTGGTCAAATGTATTTATTAAAAAAAAATAGGGATGATGCCATTAATTTCCGTTCGATGAAATAAAAATTTATATTAAATATTAAAAGAAACAAATAGGTAAAATATATTAACATCCAGATTCTTGGAATTAAAACGTCGGTGCACAAGTTACACCTCTGCCTATGCCTTTGGAGGATACAGGCGTCAGTTATTGGACGGATAATGATGTTATTCTTATTTCATAAATGTTTATATAATTATTATCTCGTGTTGTGTCTCGTCACAATAGAGGAATATCGTTTTCGAACGCCGTACATTTCGCTTATCGCAACTTAGTAGTTTAATACTGTAAGCCTGTAATCTAATGATTAAAGAACTTATCACCCTCATAATAAGGTTCAGATCCAGCGAAGAATTATTCAACGATGGTTTATCAGAAATAATAAACAGTTTATTTTATATTCTTCTAGGTTCCTGTTGTTTAGACGTAGACTCAAGGTTATTCAAATTTCTATATATACATATGTACATAATTCAGTGAAAAGCATTTAGTGATTTATATCTCTATACACCTCAGTAGTATTAAAAAAAGACCTTATAAAGTAAATATGCTTGTTTAATACTAGACGACTCCGGTTCTTTGGTCTTGCTAGATATTTTCTTTTTATTATTGACTAATGGCGTCTCAAAAATATGCAATAAATGAAAATGTTTAAATTGATATCGATTTGAAAAATAAAATTCGCAAAGCATTTGGAACAATAAATAAGATTAACAGAATCGCATTGCAATTTCATCGTCTTTTACAAATAATGTATTAAATTTAAAACGTTCAAATTACCATAAGTCGTTTCTAGTTCTCTTTCAACTGTAAGCTATGACTAAAAGAAATGAGATATTTTTTACCATGAAATTAAGGTTTTATTGTAGATCCCGAAGCTTCTCCTCGAAATTGAAAAGATGCTCCTTTTGAAGAAATAGAATATTTACAATTAAAATCTTAAAAACCTTAATTTAATGGGCACTAAAATTCTCAATTGATTACACAAAATTAAGGAAGAAATTATTGATTGCACAGTGAAAATTTCAACACAACGCTTTAGTTGCAACCTTCTAGAGTTCTGTTCGTATAAACTTATGAACGATGTTACCAGATCCGCTACTGGACAGCCCCACCAGTTCAAACGCGGCGCCTTTCTATATTCAACAGTCCAATATCTCCCACCTTTGCAATTTGGTCAGGTAAAGCAGGCTAGTAGGGATGAACCAAGGGGCAGTATTATGTAATTCTCGGACATACGATCGGCGCATATATAAGCTTGTCGAAGGTTCAGAAGCAGCAGAAAGCCAGCAAGTCTCAGCAGGTTTAGTGTATCACAGTCAGTCCAGCAAATCAAAGCAAGATGTACGCAAAACTCGCCGTAAGTGTCCTTACGATAATATTTTAAGCAGGGTCCATAATTATAATATCTATTAATGTAAATAAACCAAACAAAAATATTTTGATATGACAAATCTTTAATAATATATATACAAAGTCTAAATTATTATATTAACGTTTTTCAAAAGTTATTTTTCATACTTTATTACTTTATTTTTCATGCTTTTTGATGCTTATGAGACAAATGCAGAATTTGTTTTTGATAATGAAATTATTTTGTTTATTTATAGCTACTCGCCGTCGTCATCGCCGTTGTTGTTGCAGTGCCCACTCCCGGTGGATTCGGGCAGTAAGTACTAATATTAATTCCAATTTCTTTAACAAGCGCATATTTAATTACCATTAATTTAAGTAAATATTTTACGAATCAATTTAATAAGCTATGATCAAATCTCATTAATAAAATGTCAGATTTTTAAATTTTGTATTTAAATATTTAATAGTTTTTAAAGAAAAATATAATTTGAACTTAGAGACATAGTACTTTTAAAGTATATATTACTCGACGCAGTTAAAATAATAGTTGAAGCGATAGTTGTTTTCTACAATTTTTATGTACTACTACAATAATAATAGAATAGGTTTGTATTCTACCAATTCCAAACACAGGAACAAAAGTAAACGATCATTTTACAAAGTCTTGAAATGTTTATGAATAAGAAGTTTGTTGTATGTTTACAAAACAAACAAGATCTAAATAAAGCTCTCTAGTAATTAAAGGGAGTGTTTGTTTCAAGTCAGAATGCTTCGAAAAGTCGAAGCAAAGCGATCGAATGCGATATGTTATCATTTGTAGTCAATGATTTTTGCCATATATCGTATTATTATTGATTTTATTAGCATAATTTCTATGATAATATAGTCTTTTAATTGAATCGTGGGCTCGGCCGTCACTTTATTCATTGTAATTTATTATAACTAAACTATTACCGATATTTTCACGTGCAATGTTTTATGTTAGTAAACATTTATATTACTAAACATTGTAAGATGTTATTCTATTCATGATGGATTGCTCAGAAGAACCTTGACCGAGAACTTTGTTCGGTTGGGAACGTTTTTACTTTCTTTGTCACAAGTCAGACCGAAATAGACTCGCCACCTATTACACCATGAGACGGAATAGCATAGAGCGAAATGTGGGTGCACTAGTTGCACTTCTGCCTATCACTTCGGGGAATACAGGCGTGAGGTATATTTCAAACTACAATGTTTTAAATATGTTAATCTTTCGTTACATCCCATATCCATGTTGAATATGACGAACTTCCTCGAGAATAACAGTTTTATCTTGTTAATTAATTAATTATAGTTTTGTACCATTTCTTCCTTCTCGAAATCTAGGATAAATTGCTAATAGAATAGCTCTATTAGCAAATGTTTATCTTGTTCTGATTTTGTATAACAGTTACTAAGCCGTGAGAGAGTTAAATTATAATGCGTGTATTCTATCGCTTTCCGGAGAGAGCCGTGTGAAATGTACTTTACAAATACAGGAAGTCCAAAATAAATTTGACACGGTACCTTTTGTGTAGAAATTAATTATTTTTTAAGCTGACAAAATTCGAAAGTAAAAGCATATTACAAATGTATTTTTAAATAATAATGAGATCAATTTTCCAATGGATTTAGTTTCATTTAATTCGATTAAACTAAGCGGATTAAATGGAACAAATTAGCATGTATTGTATTATTGATACATCCTATTTAATTTATATGCCGTTATGTTAATTCCTTGGTATATTCCGATACAACGATTGTTTCCTTTCTCCTCTGGTTAGCATGGTCCTTCAGGTGAAAGGCTCGACATCGCTTTATTTATGCCTACCGCCTTCTGTTAGACATATTATATAACCAAAAGCGTAAGTATTGCGAATGCAGATTAAAAACAAGAGTTGTCGCAATTTAAACGATGCGTACGCTTTCTTAATGTGTACCGTTTACGATCTGTTGGAAATGCATACTTACATAAATGTAAGCCGTGTTATGTTATAACAATGTTAGTAAAAAATCCCGAACAGAAATGTTCGTGAGTGATACTCGAGGAAGTCTAGTTACAAGTTATCTAATGCACAATAACATTTAACCGTACCTCAATTATTTTAGACTAGCTCTGACTCGAGTCTAACAGCCGCATTTGTCGCTTCGCGATCTTTTCCTGTGCCCAAGTGTTCTTTTCAAGTGCTCGTAAGAATTGGGTTGTCGAATCAAAATAATTCCCAAGGTCAGAAAACCCTTCAGCGTTCTTATGTTGGTATAAAGTTGAAAATTCATTGTGCAGATGATATGTATATTTCTTTATAATTAACTGTCAATAAAGTTAATATAGCATATACAATTGCTTGTGTAAAAAAAATTCAATTACAGGATGACTGTTGATTTTAAGTAAAATAATTTTTCAACATTCCAATATGAATTAAAATCGTTAAAACTTTCCGGAGATGTCAATCAATTATTAAAGCAGTAGTAAACGTGCCTGTCTATACTTCCGATATAAGAACATGTACCACTTTCTTGCAAATGTCAGTGAATCAAATTTACTACGTGAAACAAAAGTCCGATATGATTTGTTACATATTATATAAGTGGGATTAATTGGACGGGCCCGTATCGAATGTCGGAATGGTTGGATGAAAGTAGGTCTATGTAACTGCAGCGTAACAATTAAAACTTGTTAAGTGACTTTTGGATTAAAAAAATATTTAGTTAATTAACAGTATTTTCCACTTATTATATGTCATCAATTAAAGTTCTTTATACAATAGTTACAATTCACTTTTTTCGTTCAATATATGTACGATTCTTATAATTTATGTACTTCATTAAATTACGTGATTCTATTTCAAATCAAACAGTTTAAATTCTCTCAGTGCTATTAGTACATTGGACATACAAGGTCTGCTTTTCTGTTAATTCTGGATATATTAAACAATACTGTTTAGTATGTCATTAATGAGATTAGAACGTACAAGTG
>JAABKM020000025.1:4177182-4260807 GCA_016277805.2 Papilio aristodemus | reverse complement strand
GTGAGTTATGTTTAGTGGCACCTCTGCCTACCCCTTCGTGGAATACAGGCGTGAGATATGTTTAGTTGCACCTCTGCCAACCCCTTCGTGGAATACAGGCGTGAGATATCTTTAGTTGCACCTCTGCTTACCCCTTCGTGGAATACAGGCGTGAGTTATGTTTAGTGGCATCTCTGCCTACCCCTTCGTGGAATACAGGGGTGAGTTATGTTTAGTGGCACCTCTGCCTACCCCTTGCATCCACGAGGAATCTATTAATAATTCGTAATTATTGTTTGTTTTCTGTGTTAATAAAGCAGCAACATTTATTTATATAATGGAAATGGATCCACATAGCGTTTTCGGTATTATTATTACCTGATTTCATATAATTTAATGACTATTTTTTTCAGATATGTTTAACAATTCATTAGGGAGAGTCTGGTTTTAGTAACTAGGTATTATGTAATCCACGGTAGGGGTTTTAAGAGTAGTAGCATATTAATAAAACGTTTCACAGATATTTTTCACATTCGTTACTTAATTTTTTTAAGGAAATAAGTAGGGGTATGGTGTTTCCACTAAATTAAATGTTATGAAATGTTTGTAGCTATAACATTTTAAATATAAGCTAAAGCCACAAATGTATTTTGAAATATAAGGAGAGTGTAAAATAAATGGAAGTCTTACAAAAAGAGAAAAATTGCATCTAAACCAGAACTATATTTAAATAAACTTTTAAATCGCTGCCAGGTCAGTAAGAGCGGTGTAATATTCACAGAGGGACCGATGCAACAGTAATAAGCGTGGAATTAGGTTTGCTCACCGCTTCACAACCATCGCTTTTTCTACAAATAAAATCCTGTGGTTTCGCGGAAATACACGTTTTCCTATATAAGCTTTGAAAATCAAACATGTCATGTAAGTTTGTTATGACATAAAGCAGGAAGTTAATAGAATTTTATTTTATTTGTCACATTAGTTTCACATTGCTTGCAGTTGAATTGAGTTTATAGAAAAGTTTTAGTTAAATAAAATAAAGTAAAATAAAATCAGACATTACGAATAAAAAATATTCTTAATAGATAAAAATAAACATTAGCTCTCATTTGTCAAGAATCCTTCTTATGAGTGTACTCATAAGAAGGAAGCTTGACAGTACCTCATTTAAAACCGTTTTAGTTGAATATTTACAGTCCATTGCTTATCATTGATGACATATACGACACTTTTAATAGTTTAACGTACAAATGTATTTTTGAACTAATAGAACTAGAATTAGAGAACTGCGACAGTGGGACAGCTTGATGACCGAAATTCAAAATCCTTGAAAACATATTAAGAAATTTCCACGTACTTATTTTTCAATTAACTTTATATTTATGTATATTATGTACAAAATTTTAAATTTCGTAAATGTACGATACAAGAGAAAATTTTGTCAATCGGATTATTGTGTAATGCATAGATTTGTTGATGCATATTAAAAAAATCTCATTCCACGATATTTCGCATAAATAAATCGCATTGAACGCTCTACCGTCGTCGATTCATACTTGGAGATTTTAAAGAACATTTGAAGTACCAAACTTACGGTAAGGAGACTACGCTGTATTCTTGAGGGCTGAAATTTTATTCAGAGACCGAGCTTTTCGAGTGGATCTTGAGTCTCCACATTTAAATGTCCTTATGGCCTCGTTTATTACGTGCAATTTGTGTGTATTTTTATTTTAATTCCCTACAAAAAGAATATGGACATGCCGTGCCGTGATTATAAGCCGTTATAGCATTACTTTTCATTTAATTTTAATCCCCTTGATGCATTCATCAAAACTGTCCCCTGCATAGGTAAGGGTGATGTTTGGAGGGAATCCTTGACCGCCCCTTGTTTTGGGGCCCGCATGAAAACGTGCTTTTGACATTTAGAATACTTGTACTTGTATCGTATTTGTTTTATATAACAGCTGGTTTACAATACTTTATGGGCTTAGATTAATATTACGATCTACAGAAAAAATAAAAAATTTTAAAGCATGAAATTAAATAAAAATTTTCATACATTAAGTAATGTATATTAACATAGTTGTATTTTCACTTAAAAATAATTGACTCTAAAGGAGATAAGATTTTATTTTTAACATTTTATACTACACCGATATTAATAAATACGCTTCCTGTGCTAAGAATTCTACACTATTAATATAATGACGTCATATACCTATATACTTACCATAGTACAAAGGCAAAAAAGCGTAGCTTAAAAAGGCATCCTTTTCGATTAAGATTAAACACTAAACAATTCACAGAAATGTGGCCTATTCATATGAATAGGTATTTTTAATTTAAGGTAAAATAAAAAATTTCACATTATTAATTTATTTTGTTTGTGGTACCAATGACATATTATCTTTTTCCATTCTCTCCTTTTTCATCAAATATAATACGGGAATTTTAGAATATATTTATTGATATGCAAGCAGAGACATGATTAAACTGTACTAAGCCAAATTTTCATCTATTTTGCGGCAAGCGGGCGCAGGGAAATTATGATTAAAAAGCTGTCAACATTTCTTAATCTGCCTTTTCTTTTGTTTTAGGTATTTCGTAAAAAATGCTAATTAAAAGATTGACTTATTAATTATAAAAACAGAATAGTTATTTTAATAATAATAGTGGTATCTATTCTTTTTACTATTTGCTAAGTTGTTGTCACACCAATTTTACAACCTGCATTTGTATTAAAGCTTGTTGGTATATTTATAAAAATGGAGAAAATAACGGTATTTGTACGTAAATTTTTCTAGTAATTCACATTCCGCCAACTGTCAAACTCAATTCTGATTTGCATATTTTAAAGTGGACATTAAAATGTCATTTCCAATTTCCCACTTTCGTAGACATACTTAGGTTCCTCGCTATATCTATATTACTTTTTTTATTTTACCCAAATGTACTTTTTTCCATAGTTATTGTATTTTCCATATTTTTAATGTTTCTCCTAATCTTGTATATTTGTACAAGCTAATCCACTTGTGCTAATATTATTCCATTTATAAATGTAACGTATTTAAACTTTTGAAATGTCATGTCCTGTATGTAACGTTGTTTATTTGGAGTGGTATATTTGATGTGTACAGTGCAATACGAGTGTAGGGGTGGCAGAATGACAATACGAAATCAAGTAAAATTTGATTATAGGTTCGCTTGCGCTGCCCTAGTGTTTCATTAGTTAAATTTCTAGCGTCCATATTGTTTGTCAATACAATTTGTGCTTATTCAAGAGGGCGATGGGTGAGGATTTTATGAGTCAATTTTCACCACAAGTGTTTAGCGAACTAAAGCATACTACAGCTTGAATCCATGATTTTAATAATCCGCTAATAGACAGGCATTTTATAGCATATGAACAAACACGTAAAAAAGCTAATTATAACGGAATTTGACTCTAATCATTTTAGGATTTTTTACAAAATTCCTACTTAATTTGTTTTCTTACCGACCTGGAGTATCTTTAGAAATAATTTAGTCTAGAGAATGGGATAATTTTTTTCTATTTATTAATCATTGCGACATTGTGACTAAAGCCCATTGGGGCCGGCGGTGTCCAGGTGTATATTTTTAAATTTATCGCAGGAAATGAAGTAACATAAATGCAATAGTTCTTTTATTAATTGTCGTAATGGGACGTTAACTTATACTACGTGTTACTCATATTAACTTAGTTATTTTTCGTTTACATAGCCTTCATGCCGCGAGAGGACAAAATGGAGCAAAATATAGCGGAGATGCAAACACATATACTTTTCCTTGACTCCTTATATCGGGCGCGGCAAGAGGACCTAATAACTCTGCAGGTAATTTAATTTGTTTGAGAGTTTTTTTTTTATTTAAATGTTCAATCAGTAATGCCGGAATTCTATATTTGGGTATTTAACCTTCCACACCAGAGTCAATTGCTTGGAAGGAATGAGAAATATGAACAAACAATTGTCCATAAAAGTTGCAATGATCGTTGTATTTAAGAAAATGATTGTAGTTAGAACCAAGAGTACGTTGCATTGAACTGAGGAAGGTTCTGAGTTTTTTTTTCTTTCAGAATAAGGTCCTTGCAAACCGCTGCTTCAATGAAACCCACCAACATCAGCCGACTACGTACAGTGACCCAGTAACGGTGACCCTAACTCCAGAACTTATGACCGTTTTGAAAAATCTTAACGGTATGACATATAAATGAATATTATTTACGTATATATTAAAAAAACAGTCATATTTTTTTTCTTGCTTTTTTATTTAAAGTGTTTATTCTTTTTAAGGACATCTGCGATGATAACCCATTAATGTATTATTCTTTGCAGTTTGAGTAATTTACTATCCGAAAACTTTTAAGATTTTATTTTCTGAATTTTTCCTATACCACCGTGCGCATATGTCTACAAAAATACCTAAAACTTAAAAACTTACAAGCGCCAATAAATGTAGACAATTTAATCATTTCATGTTTATTTACTTAATTAAGTCGTCACAGCGCCGTCGTTACAACTTTTGCGCGCCTGTGACCGCTAAAAATAAAGATAGTACGACTGCACTGTCCACGATATCGAATACATTACGAATTTTATTGTTATTTGTAATTTGTCGGAGTACTATCGGCAAAAGCATCATGAAAGAAGATTGCATTTTCGATTATGGCGACATAACATGACTAATGGTTAACATATATTACTTTCTACTAATAATTTATCACATATTCTAATCTGCGACGCGTGTTTTTAAATGTATTTAATCTTTAGCGTAATATGCTAGTTAAGTATTTAATTTATAACAAACATTGTTGGCACATTACATATAACATTTTGTGCACATGCTTTGAGCGTTAACTTCAAAGGAATATTAAGATCACAGTTTTACGTCGTGTCATACATTCTCTTATGGTAAACATGTAAATATATTACCATCTCCATACCTCGCCCTTGATGGAGCTAACGTGCCAGAAATCTCATTTCTGATTAGCATGTTATATGACCGTTAAGTGAATCACTCGTCTAGGCCGCACTGTAAAAACCATAACTAAAAGTATTGCCACACGAGTGTTGTCGCCTCACGTCCGCTGCTCGTGTGTTTTTGTAAACGCACGTCGTTTTACTATACCGTGGTGACATGTTGTTCTCGTGTATATGCAAAAAAACATAGCATCACCGCTCCGTCTTTACATCGCAGACATAACATAAAGTGTGGTGTCGCTCTAAGTATATGTAGTCTTCATGTACCAGTTAATTACGTTAGCACGCTACCGAGGTTTTCTTCGTTTATTTGTAAATATTTTCCGCCATGCGAGTGTTGCTTGCTTCTTATCATTCAAATTGTAATAGGTTCATGAATTGTCTTTTGCAATATTTGAATGTATGATCTGCATTGCTATTTTTTATGATGCTACATTTTAATACGTGTATGATTTTGTCGCATTTTGAAATGAAACTAAATTTTATTTGTTAATTAAAAAGAATATATTCCAAATATAAATAATTTGTTTATAGGAACGAAGACTGCGCAAGGTGTTCAGCCCAAAAACTTGCAACTGTTTCGTACTCCTTTTGTTTTCCAACTGCTCCCCCATCTGATGAACGATCCGAACAGTCTTCGTCCTTCCTATCACATGAAGTCTGGCCGGGTTTTCGTCGATGTCGTTATCGGCATACCGACAGTTAAAAGAGATAAGGAGAGCTATCTCTTAATAACGCTTACGGTACGTTATAACATATATAATAATTGCTTTTATTTGTTACATCTTTGTGACACGAGCCTACAACTCTTCTACAGTTTCTAATTAATAGGAATCTAAAAAAACTATCTCAGATATAGCCCTGGACTTTATCGTCAAATACTCGATCTTCTATCTTCCATGTCAACGTCGATCAATGCTTAATTTATATAACAATGCAGCACCTGGTGAACGGCTTGACTAACGACGACGTGAATTCAACCCTCATCGTCGTGTTTGTTGGCGAAACTGATTTGGAGTACGTCGTGAACACCGCGCGGCAGATTGAAACTACGTGAGTCTCTGTCGTTAATTATTATCGATTATTACGATTGATGGTAAACCGATAGCATGGATACATTTTGAGACTAAAATCTGTCGATATTACCGGTTTATCTTTAAATAATATACATATATCTAATAAGTTTTATCTAAAAGATAAGGAATGCCCGTGTTGTGGCCGTTTTTTTGATTTTATGTTTACGAGAGCAATGTTGCAAGCAACAAAAATAGTGAAAAACTATAAAGTTATTTATTTTAACATTTTCCATTGCGAATTTTCTACAAACTACAAAGGCAACGCTGCGAGAAGCGACGTTTCCATTTGTTTACCGCTAAATAATCCGCATTAGCAAAACCACTCGAGATTTATTTATTGTTTTTTTTACTTTCATCCAGAACAAAATACTACACTGCTTTAAACACGTTACACACGATTATGGATAATGGATGGATCACAATCTTAATATATTTTATCATAACGTGTGAAATTTTCTTTTAAAGATTACAAAATAGTACACATAATATGATAAACAACGAATATTACCTGTTATTACCATCTACATCATCTTTAAATTTTAGTGAACTGTAAGCCCCTTCCTTTATCATTACTTTTACTTTACTTTTACAAATGTGACAAAACTATTACAAACGAGGCGTAATCGTCCCTTCCGAAAAATGTGTGTTTACTTAACAGAATTCCATTTAAGAAACAATATCCTAAATGTATTTGAGCTATTTTTACTTACTGTTTTTTTATCTCTCATGGACGTATTTTATTTTTTTTCACCTAATTAAATAGTTAGTATTTAATAGATTTTTTACAAATTTATTTTATATTAGAAACTCATCGTAGTTAACGCAGTTTTGGTTCCCGTATCAAGTTAGGGTCGGTAATTTCATTGGACATTCGAATACTGAGCTTCTCACGTGTAGCAACGTAAACCTGCCTATGCATTCAGGCTCGAAATTGGCGAGCAGATATCTGGGAGCAGATTGAATCAATACGCCCGTCCTTTCCGGTATGTTTGTTCCTGTCACATGTCAGACTGCATTAAGCTAACGGACAGAAATCAAATCAAATTTACCACCGTTGTAGGCGTATTTATCGTAGACGGCTTTCGTGACGTTAATCAATAAAACTGTACTTTTATCTATACATTTTCGATAACAATATTGCTCTTATCACAGATTTTCGAAGGAAGTGGAAAACGGACTCATTGAAGTTTTGTCACCATCATCATCTTATTATCCGGACTTCGAGACGTTAGAAAAGACACTTGGCGATTCGATGAAACGCGTGAAATGGCGAACTAAACAGAATCTTGACGCCATTTATCTGATGTCTTACGCCCAAACCAAGGGAACGTTCTACCTGATGCTCGAGGATGACGTAATCGCCAAAAACAATTACATGCAGGTAAAATAATTATTAGTACTACTATTTGTTTCATATTAAAATATGGGACAATTCAGATAATTGAATTTATTTGGGAGTTCATTTTTCTAGCATTCATGAAACTTTCATTTCAGCGAGTCACTAGTAAAGTGAATTTATAAAGAAAGCATTAATGAAGTCCATAGTGAACATTCTCCGCATTCAAATCCGTGTATGAGCGAATGTATTGAAACGTTTTAATTCACATGCCGAATACGTTCCCAGCTTAGCGCGAATTTCAAATAAATATCTTGCGTTCATGTTACGATTCTGAATTTTTGTGCTTGGCGCTCGTAGATCTTTCGCATTTTATTTTATACGTATGCATTTCACTGTAATTTTTATCCTATTTGTTGCTTTCTCACAGAAAAGTATTGTTATATATCCTGTGTGACCCAACCAACGTTTCGTAAAGTGGACCAACATTTCGCTGTATATTTTACGTGTCGTCATGGGTGGCGAGCGTGTATCACACATCACCTGTCACATCATGTTTGGTTTTACTTCTGTAAAAGTAATCTTCAGACATTATTGCATCCGCGTGGTTGCTCTACAAATCGGCACACAGTAAATTAAGTTCAGTAACAGTTACATTAAAATGTTTAGCATCAACTGAAACTTTTATTCATAACATTTACCGTCTGAAAAAATATTCAATTTGAAATATAAAGCAGCGAAATCTTATTTGTTATTTGAAGAGATGGAATTCAGAGTGCTGTAAATAAACGAGATGGAGCCCTTTCATTTTAAACGAACGTACTTCATTCGATATCGGATGCGCTACGAGAAATTTAATTAGGATTCGATTCTAAATTGAAGTAGTCTTCGGCAGCGAATTATCCGCGTCGCTGCCAATAGCGTCTGCGCTAAATAATATTATCGCACGGAATACTTTACTAGGTGTTATTTGAACTGTTATTACAATATTAATTGTTTTGAAAGAAAATAAAGTATCAAGGTAAAATACATTTTAAACTATTTTTATGTTGTCTAATAAAACAGATTTTTAAAGCCCAATATTAAATTAATTCACATGCAACTTTCTACAATGGGTTTATAAGCAATGTAGTGAGAGAGTTTCTTCTTTTTTCAGGCGAACTGCCTGATGGTTAACCCTTACGTCTTTTACCAAGACTTACTTAGTTATCAATAGTGTATTGAGAAATGATTTATTAATCTTTCGATGTATTACTTGTCCGTTAGTAAATTCGGAATAACTGAAATAAACTCGGAACTTTGTTAATATTCGTTTGCTTATGAATGTAGTCTTTACAAATCTTTACACCTAACTAACCTAACCTAACAATTCATAATAAAATATTGTGTTTCTGTTTAAATAATTGCAAAAGAAAACAATTTATTGCTTTAAAATTTTTTTTTATTTATTATTATTTTCTCGTAACGATTACTACTACTACTCGATATTTATCCATGCATTGCACACTAGTGCAATAGAAAGAGAGATTAAGGCTCACACCTTTACATTTTTAAATCTCATTTTATTCTTGTTTTCACACATTTTATTAATTATCAATTATTAAAAATAATTATCTCTCATTTGGATTTTATCAACGAAAAGTTTTATGAAACGATAATAATAATAGCAACTAGAACGTTTATTATCTTTTCCAGGAAATCAAGCAGTTCACAGCCATTACAACTGTTTCTACACCGAACTGGTTCTTTATCGAGTACTGTCAAGTTGGCGGCATTGGGAAGCTGTTTCGATCATCTGACCTGATACACTTCGTCACATACGTGCAGCTGTTCTACAATAACATGCCCATCGACTGGCTGCTTGAAAGCTACCTCGCCGATCGAGTATGCTCCATCGATAAGACATCGGTTAGTCTATATAAATAAAAATGAATATGTCTGTCTGTACTAGATAGATACAAATTTGGGAAATTATTAGTTGTTTCCCCAGAATGGGTTTTAATTTCTTTTTACGTTCTGCCTTTTTAATCAAACACAGGAACGTGTGAACGGGTACAGCTAGTCTTATATATAAATTTATGTTGTAATTGTTACTAATCTTTCGGGTGTGCAGATATGTTAATGATAAAATAAATGTGGGATTTCACGACAGAGTATAATAGCAGCAAAAAAGCACAATGTAAATATCAAAGTTTTCAATATAGATAGTGTAATTATGTTGCAAACTTTCATATATACATTAGTACTTTTTGTTACGATATACTTGCCTAATATCTTTGGAAAATATGGAAAAAATCTCAAAGATTATTATAAAATAATCTTTGAGATTTTTCCCATTATCCAATATTACCAACAATATTATAACAACTATTTATATAGTTCACATGTTTCGAGTTAATCCGTTTTTATTACAAAATAAAATTAAAGTTTTTAATTAAATTAAAGTTAATTAAAATTAAAGTTTTACCTTAACAAATATTAGTCTAAATATAATTTAAAATAAAATAAAAAACTTTTAATTAAAGAAAATTAAAGTAATTAAAATTCGCGTGTCGTCTTTTTCAATAGTCATATTTTGCTGATGTTATTCAATATAAATCCCCGTTCATTTATTGAAAGATAATAAATAAATAAGCATTAATTATTATCACTTATGTTATTTATCCTTATATTATTCGTACGTTACAGAAAGCCTGCGGTAAGAACAAAAGCGTAATTCGACCAAAGTACAAAACGTCGCTTTTCCAACATATTGGACTATATTCTTCGCTAAAGGGAAAGATACAGAAAGTAAAGGTAATTATCTTAAATTACTGAATCTATTGATTCTTACTTATATAAGTAAATAAATATCAAATATTTCTTTTTAATGATTTGCACACTATGACTGATCTGAGTTAAAAACTAGGCATTATACCGCGGTATGGGGAAAGTTATTATTGTGTATATTTTCTCTCCTGTCATTCCTATTATAATGTGTCCATGATGTTATTGTTACTCTTCTTTAATATATAATATATGGAGAAATTCTTTCAGAGTATGTTACGTTGCAAGAAACTTACGACATATAATTGATCACATTGTCAATATTATACAAAGGGTCTGGTAATGACATATACGATGGAAGACCACGGATTCCTTGGCCGAAAATATTACAATTTAACGTAATTTTTCTGTATCCGAAGTTTCTTCGTTTAGCCGCTAGAGGGCTTCTCTTATATTTTTATAACAACCTGTATAATCAATGGTAACTTATTTTTTTGGATAGTTTATTTTATTTAAAACATTTTTAGTTTCTTTTTAAGTTTTTATTTAGCTTAATTTTGAATATACTCGTATAGCAGACAAGGTTGTTTTTTTTTGTTGTTTTAAGTTTTTATTAAAATTCTGTTGTTATATAGGTTTTATCGAAGATAAATATCCATGATAACTCTTAACCAAAGAAAGTTTTGATGTTTTCTGAGAGAAACAGTATGTAAGAAGGTATTTATGGCTTTTTCGTTTTCTTTTATAAGTAAAAAAAATATAAGTTAGTTTGTATAGGCCTTTCTCATAGCCATAATCTAAGTCAAATTACTATTAAAATAAATAATTATACAGTAAACAACTATGAGATACCTAAACTACTTAGAATTTTACTAAAAATATGTGTTTTAATTGTACTCATAAATTTAAACGTCTGGAAATTAAGAAAATATATTTTTTTTGTGGCGAACCTTTCCCTAACCTAAATGAAAAATATAAATAAATTTAGCCACGAAAAATAATTTTATATTGATTCAACAGTCTATTACAATAATTATAAAAGGATATTTTTTACCGGAAAGAGCCTATTAATTTCTAAAAAAAGTCAATTTCTCCTACGAAAATAACTTTTTGCGATATTGGAAAAAATGTTAAAAAGATCTTTAACTTATAAGACTTTTAGCGCCTAAAATAATTTACTTTCAATAAAGGTAAGTTGGGTTAAATTGTCATATTTTCGGCCAAGGAATCCGTGTGCTTAAGTCGTACACGTCATTTCCGAAAACCATGTATGTATATTGACTGCGGTTTTTTTTTAAACTAAGATATAATATATACAATTGAGTAATATTATTAAAAAATAACATTCCAGGATGCTCAATTTGGCTCAGTACCGACTTACTACCCACACTTCAACCCGTCTCTCGAATATCTGAGGACTGACATCGTGGAGCAAGGTGATCACACTCTCAAGAGGGCTTATGAAGGTCAAACTTACTTCTGGGGCATCAAGCCGAAGAAAGGCGATATGGTCGAGTTTTGGTTTAAGAAGCCAACAGCTATCAAGAGGTGATTCTTTTATATTTTAAAATATTTCAATGTATTAATCGGTGTACGAAAATCTTCATTTCTTTAATAAATACGTTCCTTTCTCTCGTCGCTTAGCTAAAACACTTAACAGACAATTGCATATAAATTATTGACACTTGAAATAACAAGAGTTAATATACTATACGTCTACAAGTTTACATTTTAAATATGTTCAATTTAATGTCAGTAACACTGTCGCATGTAAACTTAAGGTTACAAATCTTTTTTCCGTGCACTGTAAAATGTTTTTTATGTTTATTTTCAATGATTATCATATTATGTTTAAAGTTTATTTTCCTGCAATTAAGCTGAAAAACTAGGTATAATGTTACCATCAGCGATATAGCTCGAAAGCTGCAGATAGGTCTAGCCACGCTTACAATTTCTCACCTTTTTTTTTACATAATCAAGCAAATAATTAATCTTTATTAAAATATGATGTAACATATCTTTAGTTATTCTAAATTCATGTGTATTTTTAATTCCAGCTTCACTTTCCGTAGCAGCAATGTCGACCACGTGACTGACAAGTTCTATGACACAGTTGTTGAAGTGTTACCAAGCGGTACTAACAACTATACTGTTGTCGGAACTTTCGATGAATTCGGTCTCGCTGACGGCGAACTTAAAAAGGACGCTGGACCCTTCTCTGCTATCCGACTCCGCGTACAAAGTGATAGCTTCTATTGGGTCATACTCAGCGAGGTCAGTTTATAATATATTTACTAAAAATAATAAAAATAGGACCCACATTTTAATACTGATAAAGCTCATAACATCACTTGCACGAATGTGTAGACTCGACCGGTGTAATACCACTATCTCACATAAGATGTGTATAGTAGAAGTAGTCTACGTTTCATGTAATGAGTAAGACACCTAAAGCCCAATTCTGGTCCTGTTCACATTCAGATATTTTTCTGATAAGGACAGGATTACTCTTAAACTAGAGTTAAATTAAGCGCCTCTTGTGCTCTGCCGCCTCAAGCTTATTTCCAAATTCACTGATGTTAAGTGATAGTTACCTTTGAACGACAGAAGAAGGTATAAACAGAAAAAAAGATAATACTTTTCTTATTGATCCCCTCCTCTGTCATATCCTTTTCTCCCTCCCAACCTTTTCTCATAAGGAAAGGGGAAAAGGATCAGAGTTGGGCCTCCGGCACCACTCACGCCTGTCTTCTGTGAGGTCGTGGTATTTTACCGGTCAAGTCGGCCCATACGTGCAAAAGATGCTGATGTTGCCGCTGTGAAACTCTTGCAATATTGCTTGCAGACATCAACCTTTATTCTTTCTAAGTTAAAATATTAATTTGTGTTTTAGATCGAGATCCTGACGCATGACCAGGAGGACCTAAGATGACATAACGCGCGGACACCCTGGGAACGGTTCGATAAACAAATGAAGCCACCGCACGTTAAGCGACACCGGACTAAGACACGGAATTCTGTACACGTTCATTAAACACGACACACTATATTCGACTTTGGATTTGGGATCGTATGACTTGTAAAAAACATTGTATCCATCTTACCGTTTAAAAATATGTGAACACCTGTATTTTATTTATATACAGTAATATTTTGACTGTCTGATTATGAAATAAGTGTAAAACAAAATGATTACATACATTTTATAGTCATAACAGTCAAAATTTTAAGATATTTGGGTGGGCCAGTACTTTTGATCTGTTTGTGAGCTGCATAAGTTATAATTTATTTAGTATTTATTCGTATATTAGTCATGGTTTTCATATTTTTTTTATTAATTGTTTCTTAGAAAACTTTGACGGTTGGATTAATCATAATAATTGTGTATTATATATTAGAATTACATTTTTTTACATTACTTAATCTCCTGATGCATTTACTAAGTTATTTATTCTAATTTTGTATTTATTTTTATATCTATATACAAAATATAGTGAACACTTAAAATCACGCATAATTAACTCCGCTTTTGATGTTACGAGTATAAGTAGATGTAATAAAACATGATAAAAAAAAACAAAAAAAAAATTGAAATTCTATAAACACATGCCTAGAGTACAATATATATAAATGTAAACAAATAAAACAGTTTTAATAAATTTAGTTGTAAGCTTTTTCATATGTCATGTTTGAGCAAAACTTATTTATTACTTATAATTACCAAAGGAATTTATTTTTAAAGCTCAAAACAAACACTAACTATAATCTCAGTTTAATAAAACATATAAAGAATAGAAATGTACGAAATAATAATTGTTATTAATTTATATTTTTTAAATAAATGATATCTTGATCATTCAATGAGACAATTAATGGTAGATAAATGTCTAGAGTAATTTGGACTAAACTTTTAGAAGGCATCCTTAAATAACTTAAAGAAATTAAAAAACCTTTCTAATAATGATTGTCTCTTAACAATGCCTGTATCAAATATCGAGCAACTTTTCGATACAAATTTACGATTTTAAATTAAGAATTGAGAATTAAGCTCAAAGTGTGCAATTGCCAAAATAAATAATTAAATTTATTCATTATATTGTTAGATCAAGTTTCAATTGAAAATGTTATAATAAAAAGTAGCTTGTCGACCTCTTACCTATATCGAGTCTCAAAATAATTTCAGATATAACATTTAATAAGATATTCGATTCAAATATAAAATTAATATAAATGTGTACAATTAATATATTTCTGGTCGTATTCCTTAATTTCTTCTAAGCAACATGTCCATTGAAATCTCTAAATTAGTTGGTATTACTATTAATTACTGTAGAAAATATATAATGTCTATATCATCACATTATTAAATTATATTATATTAAAACTAATTTTATGGATTTTACCGAGGATCATTTGAAACTATTTTTTAACTCTTTACACGTCACAAGTGAAATAATTTACTTTTAAGTTTAAGCAGTAATTGTCTAAGATTTTGTTATTAATTTATGAACAGATAACTAAAATATGGAGACATTCAGCCACCATGTATAATCAGTCAAATTATCATAATAACTGAGATGTAATTATTGTCTCGGTACTACAGTTGTATCTGGTATTACGTATACGGTACGGCTGCAACGCTGAAGTTTCGGGTTCGAATCCCGGATCGGGCAAAAGTGATATTTGTGTTTTTCTACTCAATATCAGCCCAACGTTTGGAATTTATGCACGATATGGTACTAGAGTCGCCCGCTAACACATTATGGGACGAAAAAACATATGGCGAAATGTGGGTAGCACTAGTTGCACCTCTGCCTGCCCCTTCCGGGAATAGAGGAGTGAGGTATGTTATTAATAATATCTCTAGTGTTTTACAATATATGATCAAATCCTTAAAATTAGTTTTAATAAATATGATACTTTCACTTAATTATAAAAAAAGTTTAAATGTATATTTGATGTAAAGAATTTATTAAATTACCGCTTCGAAGAATGTACACAATAATTTATACACAATAATAGGAATATCAGTTCCTAATACGTTCCTTTATTTTACTGCATAATTATACATTAACAAATGTCGTACACAATAGTGAAAGTTTGTTGGGCTATGACCATAATAACTTCAGTAAAAATGTAAACTAAAGCTAACTTTTCTATAATAGAAACTTGTTTATTTTTGATAAATACCTACATTTTCTCGACATGCATCCCTCATCTTTTTTAAGTTTCTTCATATACTTTTTTAACTATTTTATCTGAGACTTAGTCGTATGTTGTTCACATCTAAATAGAGTTTGAAAACATAATATAAATTATATGTAAAGTTGATGTCAATGAATTTATTGATGTATTTTAGCTGTAAGATTTTTTTCTTAGATTTTCGTAATTAAATTTACACCAAATATTACATCAGGGTACACATGTGTTATGTATTTTAATTTTTATTTAATTTGGGAGTGTATAAATTAGAATAGAAGTATCTTTAGAGATGGAAAGTCTACAGGGATAGTGAGAAATCAAGAGTTACCTTAGTAAGAAGAAACTTTAGTAAAAGGTAAATGGGTTAGGATTTCAAATCATCACATTAATATAGTTTAAAAATAATTTGAAGCCAAAGTCAGTAGTTAGGTATTAATAATCCGAAATATGGATAATATTACGATTAATTGTGAATGTAAATTACGTTAAAAAATATTAATCAAAATTTAGAAAAAAAAAACCTTTAATAACTAAGTCTGACATATTGGAATTAACAGAATATTTGCTATGATTCTTTAATAAAAACTGTTAATATTAACATAAGTAAAAATTAATAACAACCGTGGTTGCGATCCTTACTTCATGAGTCACAAAGTGAAAGTCGCCCACATTGTTATACGAGCACGCATGGACGGCTTAATGGAACTAAATGAAAATATCTTACTCATGTATCCCGGCTGAAATGTAACAATTATTAATGAAGCGTCACACAAACATAAACACACTATGTGTCACAATGACTGTATATATTTTTTGTAAAAGATAAATTTTACTATCGTTATGTTTTGTTAATGATATTTTAATTTCTATTTTCGTTGTTTACTAATCTCTAGTTTGTTATATTGTATTTTTGTTCGTGGTACAAGATCAGCTAATCATTTTTACATAAAATCAAATTGGATCTTATTTTGATTTTTAACAGATTTTTAACTATTTTTGTAAGTGATTTATTTATTAACCTAATTTATTATTAATTTTTTAATTTTATACGATATTGAATACCAACACACAGTATTTCAATATTTTGAAATCTTGCGATTCTATTAGAAATAATTAATTTTGTTTGTATTTATCGCAACAACCCCAATTTTAAGTGACGTAGTATTGATATAACATAATGTCATGAACATAGTACATATTATTGCGTATTACAAAAATGTAAAATGACGTAACAGATTTTCGTTTGATGTAAAACTGATAACATGTCAAAGAATTTAACAAAAGTGTAAACTTCTATATCCCTAATTGAATAAAATAACGAAATGTGTATTTGAAAAGATACTGGACTGGTCGGTGATGGAAGTTTTGTTAATTTGACACAAATAAATCCATAATATCTCTAAAAAAAGAACAATGTTTTACAATATTATTTTCTTTGTAATGTCTTCATAAATTATTATCAATGCACGTTTAACGTAATAGTTATTATTGATGTACTTGTAATCAATTTGGTGTCTGAATTATATTTGTAGTCATTGTACATAGTTTAAGGAATAAACGACAAAGACATTTTTTGTTACTAAGATCAACACAAAGACTTTATCATACAGAAATTCTTAATGTCAAGATTAAATGTTATTTGCTTATTTATTCACAGCATAAATATCCACAGGCGAAGTTTTCCGTGAATTAAATTTTCTTGGACCGTCGTCACATTACCCTAGAATGTCTGGTGAAGAGTACCCATCATTGGGATGAAGATGGATTGATTAGGCCTTCAGAAATCTCGGCTACCAGGCGAGAAGTGTTCCTTGTGGTGCGTTGTGACACTTCTTCAATGCGTGATTTATTTCGATTTGCTGTCTAGTCTTTTTGTTGATCCAGTAATTGCTGTTATCATAATTTGTACATGTATTTTAATATTTTGATATATTTTACTTGATATGTTACATTAGTGTTTTAGGTGAGAGAACTTTGGACGAACCGGCGTGTCTCTGCCCGACCCATTCTCTAAGTACTTAATTTTTATCAATTTATTTTTTTTATATACGTTAATTTTACGTCATTTTTCATCTTTTTTTTATACATATTGCCAACACTTTTGAAGATTAATGTCTTTGTCGTCTTTAATATCAATGTTCAATAATAAAGTGTGAAAAAATATCAGTTGTCATTATTTTCTCCCATATACAAACTTTACATAGGCTCTTTCAATATATGTAACTGGAACTTTCAGATTGTTTTTTTATGGGGCTCCTACTTAAAGCTTCAATTACAATACGTAATAAGAGTGTACGATTTGATAAAGGAATGAATTTAGAAACTGATGAAGGGTTTCGTACCTCGACTCTACTTTGAATCCTACTTAACCAAGTTATGTAAAGTACTAAGCCATGAACATTTAACCAATTGTTCTTAGCTTAGAACCCAACGCATACCAATCAGTGTTTACCAATAACATAATTCCAACGAAGTCAGCAATTTTTCTCCAAAATTGAACTCATTCTAGTTCTTGCCAAATACAAGCATGAAATTTTCATGCAGTAACTGTTAAATGAAATTGCTTACAAAAAACATTTTAATCATATCGATTACGGAACTCCACTCGAGTATTTTACATAACGCTTACTGTATTATTTATTTTTTTTTAAGTCGGTTTCGCGGTAAACATAAAAAAGACACTTCGTCAACTTTCTAATGAGCACCTCCGAACAGCCTGACAAATACTTATTGCATAATCTTAACCGGTTACAGTGATTCTTATATCATTTACAATATACGGCCTTGAACGTCTTAGCCCAATATAAATCAAAGCTAGTACTTAGCGACATTTTAAGAATGACATTTAAATTAATAAACTTTAGCATTAATTTTCTATAAGTGAATTGGGTTAACTTTAACCAAATAAATTCCGTTCAATTATTTTAATGTCAGTGTTCACCGATTTCACAACAGCATTGACAAATAGATGAAAGGATGGATGACTAGTGTCAATTTACGAAGCGTCACGAATTGTTAGCTAGAATTTATCTAAATTAAATTACAGATAGAAGTGTTCGATACAAGTTTACTAGGTTATGAAATTATCGGAAGCAGTGAAGTATTTTTAAATGGCGATCGGCTCGGAGTGACGACTAGGTTACGCAAGGCGCATTAACGAGTGATCCGCATGCTCGCTTATACAATCAGGAACATTTCGCTTGCCATTTCATATTTAACAAAATGTTATTCAACGAAACGAATTCATGAATATTTATAAAGATTAACCATTTATTTATGTCGATGCAAACTTAATTGAACGTATTATAATTTTTCTACTTTGGCATATTATAATGCTTGCGACATCTATAGAACTAGGTCATCTTTTCTAAGCTCTTGCCAACTAGTAATCAATTACACTACAATGACACCATCCTGATATTTTTGTAATTTGTTTTCAAGTTGTATAAACAAGGCAGGTACAATAAAAACTTGTAGATATTTATATGTACATTACAAAATCAGTTGTGCAAAGTCTCAATTATATTTAACAGTAATAAATAACAAAGTATTGTGACTTAACTTCTTTTATTATCACATAATGTCATCTTAAAACCAAAATTACGAGTACGTCTATATAATACAAACTAATTGATTGAACAATTGTTTAATTATGGTCGAAAAAGTTCGTTATGTAATTCCAGTAAATTCCCCAAAAAATTTAAAAAAATATATATTTTATTGATACGGTCACGTCCTTGGTACCACTAAAGCTTTAAATGGTCCCGCTGATGGCGTGGCACCATCTATGTGATCTAGAGATGGTAAAGGTTCTCCTGGGAATGGTAAGAAAGAGAACTTCTGGAGCATGCTGGTCGTGAAAATGAAGATATTACATTTAGCGAGCACGTCTCCCATACACCTATGCTTTGATAGGCCGAATGGAAAATAGTACTCAGGTAAGGAGACTTTACCATTAACGATGAACCTTTCTGGCTGAAACGTGTATGGCTCAGGAAATAATGTTTCGTCCATCAAGATGTTGGTGAAGTTACTCACCACCATTGTGTCCTGAAAGAAAATAAGTCTGAATCGAATTATTAATTTTATTTACACTGTAACGAATAGCATACACAAATATAACAAATAAACAAGATAAATTTCATAAAATTAAATAAATTAAATTTAGTTTATTTTTATAAAAATAATTAAAATACTGGAATAAGTCTGAAACTAAATTATTAAAAGAATTTATCTTGAAATTAACTTGATTTAAATGACCTCAGTTTTAACAAAAAAAAAATAAAAAGTACGAATAAAATGTGCATTTTATGTACATAAATTCACCTCTCAGATACAATCACGCATTTATTAAGAATCTAAAATAGCAAAGACAAACCTCATTATCTAGTTTTAAATTGAAATATTATTTAATCTTAACGCTTTATTATATATTAAATTAGAATTTGTTACCTCAGGGATATTAAAACCGGCTAGTGTAGTATTACGAAGAGCTCGATGCGGTACGCCAAACGTCCTGCCCATGAAATGTCGGACAGATTCATGAACTATCGCTTCATTGTAAGGCATGCTAGAATACATTAACACTTTAAAATATCCTTCAGTAATTTTAATAATATATAAACAAATATAGAACTTTATCTTACTTCGGTCGGTCTTCTAGTGTTGGCATACGATTTCTTCCAATAACCCTGTCAATTTCTTCTTGTGCTTTTCTTTGTACAGTCTGGTTTCGTACCAAGTAACTGAAGCCAAAACTCATGCTCTTACTTGTTGTTTCCGTTCCAGCCATAAACATGTCCATACACATTGCTACCAATTGACCTTCTGAATAAGTGTCTCTCTCGCCGTATTCTCTCAGATTCCGTAAATATACTCCCATAAAATCTCTACTGTCAATATTCTCATCTAAATTCTCCTTATGCTTTGCAATTTCTTCCCTTAAAAACCTCCATATTCTTTTATGCGTTCTTATGAAGTCTTTGTAACCAGACATCTTAGGAGCAATAATGGATAGTATTGGAAAATGACTAAAGACTGCTCCAACCATATCAACACTGCGGAAAAGATCGAACAGAAGATCCTGAAGTACCTTCATTTGTGGGTCACTCGCCTGGTATCTTATTCCTGCCATCATCGTCCATAAAGTATTTAAAATGTATGTGTTAAAAAAGTTATGCATATAAATTCCTTTTTTGGCACCATCTTCGCTTATTAAATCTGCGACATCCTTTAACATGTAAGACGCTTCCGTACAAGCTATATCCCCCATACCTTTCCTACCAAATCCAAATTCTTTCAGATGTTTAATCAAAAATTTTCTTTGTTCCTTCCACAGCTCACCGTCAGTCAATAGAACACCTTTTCTTTCGCCCCAAGTGCGTGTCTGATAAAAAATGCCTTTTGGTCTTCCATCGATGTCCTCATTATACAACATCTCCTTGTTTGCTTCGAGGGAGTTTACCATAACAATTTTGTCCTTACCAATCTTAAGGCCAAGCAGTGGAGCTTCTTTACAATATGTATTACACAATTCTTTTACAGCTTTATAGAGGTAGCCAGTTTTCTCTCGTAATTTGTTGACTTCGCCAGCATTACCCACTATGGGAAACCATTTTGGCCCCGGTGGAAATTTTCTGGGCTTAAAAGTGCTTTTAGCCAGCAGCAGTAAAATAATGCATATCACTAGTATCGTTAACCACATCTGAAACAATACAAATATTTTTTTTTGTGAGTTAAAAGGTGAAATGTACAATTTAATTTCCATTGTTTGGCAATCTACAATCATTTCGGTTTGTGGAAAAATACAAAAATTCAATGACAATGACAATGATCGAAACAAAACCACGGTAAATAAAACAAAACAAAGTGAATTCAAATAAAACGAAATGAAAATGAATCGAGAAAACAAAACAAAACTAAACATTTATCCGCATAAATTACAAACACGTTTTAACATTCGCGCCAAGAAAAATTATTACACAATTTTCAAGCGATATGAGCATTGCTTTTTTAATTGTTTTACTATTTGTATAGACCACACGTTATTGTACATTCATTGTTTGAGAAAAAGTTACCATAAATATTCAATATACCTTTTATATATTATGGTTAATAGAATAGTTTTAATTTCGCACCAACTTATACAGAGACATTGATCTGAAATTAGTATACTGGGTGAATGTTTTAACTGTACATGGATGGCCAGATCCTAAGTTATAAGAAATCTTCAAAAGTCAAACTAACTAAATTAACCATTCAATATTGTCGCTAATAAGGAATACGTATTGAAAATAATGTTAGTTTTATTATTTTTTTTACGCTAACATTATAGCAAGAAGACAGAACGAAACGAAAAGAACAAGTGTGACTTTGACTCTGAAGTGTAAGTGATCAATTTGGATATTTAAAAAAAAAACATTGATTTTAATCAACATTCCTTAATGTTGACATATGTTCATATGTTTTGTTAATTATTAACGAAGGACATATTTCCTTATTTCGTCATACAAACCTTTCATGAAGGTAAATGTAATTAATTACAAATTCATTTGGTTCATCAGGAGTCTTGTTTATTAGAATTCATAGCGGTTAGTGACGAGAATTCCTAATAGGAATTCACAATATCAACATTTCAAATGAAACGAACCGAAGGACGGAATAATTGCAAGAGAATACATTGAACCCTTTGAAAGCGTTTCAGCTTAGGGAATATTTATAATGAACATTCCCGAGGTAATGTTATTGAAGAAAAAATTACTTCTTTATTACGATACACTGCGGCAAAGCTACCTAAAGCAAAACCCTATAAATTATCGAATGAAAAATGGAAATGATACATTCGCCTTAATAAAGATATAACAATTTATTTCTCATTTTCATTAGAGTATAAAAGACAATCGCTATTTGCATTATTAGGATTTTGATGTGAAAATGAGTTTGTTTTTTTGTAGACCGAGAATTATAAACTAATTCTCGTTCGGAGAATTATAAACAAATAAACTAATTCATCAGAATTATAAACTTAATTCTCGGTCCATCAAAAATGTAAGATTTTTATTTGTAACCTTTTTGCTTTTTTAATACAGCGCTTCTACAAATGTAGAATGAGCAAAACACAAAATATAATAATTGATCTAAAGGAAACACATTTAAATTTTTATCAACCTTTCACTTATCGTTATAACATAACCAAAATCAATGATTATTGAGGAAGTGTAATATTTATCTGTTCATATATAAATTAGTTATGAGTCCAGATTGACATTGGTAATCATAAATTTATAAATAATGACGTGTTTGGTGTAAATATAACTTGTTATATTGCACCTTTCTACTATTTTCTACTTTTATTAGTCGTGTATGTAGGCTGCCCATTGCTCAACCGTGTGGTGTGCAATAAGGTGTAAATAAATAAATAAACGTATGTAGACATTTTGTTTTTAAAATCCACACTTTTACAATTGTACTTTTTTAAAGAAAAAAAATCCAAAAAAAAAAACGATAGCGGGAGTAAAATAAAAGCAGAACAATAAAACCCGTTTCGCTAAACATGTTCCAAAACTCAACGTTACCTTTTAGGATGGTTACGAGCCGCGGACAAGCTTTCACTGGGCGAAGTCCGGAAGTGATGTTAGTTATGAACAGCCCCGCCGACAAGCGCAGACGCTAAGCGCGTCGCGAGTTGTAGTAAACAAGCAAAATTCACGGTATTTCGTAGGTAAAAACCGTCACTCGCTGTCAACAATTCTTCACCGACTGAGGCATTTTCGCATCAACGCAAAAATTATGTACTGGTGGGGAAAGGATGAAACAGAAGTTGGGATTTTCACGGTGGAGAGAGACGCTAGCAACTACTAGAGATACGCGCGCTCTCTCTTAATAATACGCTTGGTAATTCAAATTAATTTTGTTAATATTAAATCAATGTTTTCGTAATAAAATTTCGCAATTTTTGTAAAAATATTGTTTTGATTTGCAGTGATGAAAAAAATCTTGTCCTTAGATGCAAAAAAATTAACAGAAATCTTTTTCGGTTTAGAATTTTTGCCATGAAATATTTAAAATACATGATCAAAGTTATCCTATTAGCGTTAAGACAAAAAATGATCAATTAAGTGATATTAAACATATCTTTTAAGTCAACGAGCAACCAGTCACCTAAAGTTAAATAAGTCACGTTTTGATTTCACTTTCTTATTGAATGCTTAAAATGAATCAAAACCTCATAGGAAATTTTTATGATGCAAATGTAAAAGCAAAACAAATAATAAGTAAAGTAAAATTCCCGGATTCCATGTATGATACGATATTGCCGGTCCAGAGATGCATATACTCTATCGATATATAAAGTATGAAATAATTATTCACTAGCTTTTGACTTTCGAATAAAATGAATAAACACTTACAAATAAATTTAATAAAATACTTAGTCTCTTTTAAATATCCTTGTCTTGAAAGTGGTATTGATATTTAAAGTGAAATAAACAAATCCGATCTTAGTGCCGACATCGCCCCCGGAGAAAGTGCCAATGTTTCTTTTAATTATAATTATTTATAAATTCGTTCCTAAGAAAACGTAGACATCAAATGACAATTCTATTTTACGTATTTAAAATAAGTATTTAAATAAAACTATTATACGCCCAGACAAGGCATGTGGACAAGCGATGTGGCGTTACCATAGATGGGCATGCAGCATGAAGTAAGTGGGTTTTTTCAACCCAATATCAACGCGGAGTTTTGAATTTGTACCGAATATGGCAAAGTGTTGGCCGAAGAATAGTGTTCTGGCTAAAGACCATTCGCCAATGGTTCGAGAAGAGCACCCATTCGATTTTTCCTGTAACGGTATCTAAGGTTCAGGTTGCTTAATGATTTTCGACATTCGAAATAAGATGGAACCTTAAGAAGATGGCTATGGTAAGGTACAGCTTCAATAGAACTAGTCAAGCTGGGCCGACAACCATGTGAAGGTTGGGTAAATCTACTGGATAACGATTTCAAAGGTTATTGCTAGCTGTAGACATCACTGGCAATCTTGACCCTGACGTTTTATAGCAAGCCGGAAGCAGCATTAAGATATTGGGTGATAGCACGCGGTAATCGTATCATCTTTGATGCGACACAAAGACATTGTATTATATGTGCAACAATTTGATTGCATTAAAATCTATAACAAACATATTTTAATGATTTTGTGAAAGTTTCAAATTTTATTTATTCGTTTTCTTTTAAATGCATTTTATTTGCACTGATAAAAAAAAAAACAAAAAGAATGTCATGTCTTTGTGTTAAGTAATTGGAACCGTGATTTGTTTTTAATCAAATAAAGTATTGTACTGAAAATCATAAACAACATCTTTGGTGCAATCACATTATCCATTAATTTCAACATCTTGATTTATACAGGTGCTTAGTTACAAAGTGCATTACGTTTTGTTTTCACATTATACTTAAATAAAAACATAACTTACACCTGTGTTCCCCGAAGAGGTAGGCAGAGATGCAACTAGTTGAGGAACATCAACTAAGTCATAAGTGTTTTCATTGATATAGAATTGGTAAGGGATGTCCCAAGAGGTCTTAGATCAATCAGATTAGTAAAATATTAAAGAAAGGGAATAAAAATAGTACCCGTAACGTATATCAAAAGAGGTATATGGATGTAGAGGAAGCGAGGGATGTTAGCTCGTACTAAATGGAAATACATAATGTCTGCCTACTCTTTTAGGTCATGATGTGAGTGTATATGTATATTTAAATAAAACGTGTTCTATTTACGACGATTATTTAATTAGTATCTATATGGGGTCTCAATAACGGTAGAGGCAAAGCGAGCTTATGTCACATTATCGTCAAAGGGATTCTAAGATCAAAACATTGTATTTACCTATTTGATGTTACAGTAGCTTCTAAGCTTATTGAAATATTTCCTTTGGTCCAGTTCATATGATAAGGTTTCCGAGAAATTATATAAAACTTTAACTATAAAATTAGTTCTAAATATACACCGGTAATGAAATATAACTATATATATGACATATAACTATATATATATATAACTGCCTCAGTGGCCCAGTTGTATTACGCTACGGTTGCAACGCTGGGTTCGAATCTCAGGTCGGGAAAAATTGATATTTGGGATTTCACAACTCAATATCAGTAGGCGATAGGCTCGAAATGTGGGAGCACTAGTTTCATTTAACCCCGACCCTTTCGGGGAATACAGGCTTGATGTATAATTTTTTTTAATAATCTGTTATCTATTATGAATTAACGTAATAATTAATATAAATCCGGGACAAGAACTCAGTGTCTACAGAATATGTAAAACATTCCATTGTCTATTCGAAATGACTATTTAGAGTGCGTTCAAAAATTAATGAGTAGAAAACATTACTGACATTGACACACATTCTATGTCTTATTTGCAGACCTGAGTTATTACGTATAATTCATGTGTATTTGTCTCCGTGCATTACGTAAAATACATAAGTCGGTTTCTTTTTATTGCAAAAGTAATGTTCGTTTTAGTAGTAATCTCATGTACAACACAACCATTTGTATTAAATAAAAGATATGCACAAAATAATTTGCGTCTGACACCCGGATGAGTTTCATTACTGCATGATAATACTAACTACAACTTTGCTATTTAATAATGACAGGCTTATTAAAATCGGGTAAATTATTTCAGCGTTTGAAGATTAATAACGGATTTAGCGGAAACTATCGAATTAAAATGAATGTTAGATATCGTTGGATAAAAAAAAATGTATAAATTCGTAGATACATCTCAAACATTAAAACACGTCATTTCAATCTAAATAATAATTTTCTTTGTAATTACTTACTCAAATTTTTTATTGTTCGTTTAATAATATTATTATTAATAACTTAAGTTGGCAGATGAAATAAAATTTAGATGTTGGTAGCGAAAATATCGCTAAAACTTTTCTTATTTACAAAATGTACGTCTCACAATGAAGCGCAGCTATTTTTATAAAAACAAAGAAAGTTACGGTAAGACAATAGGAAACAGTAATTTTATACCAGATGTCTGCGGAGCCGCAATTATAAAAAAGTATTTTATAAACAGTTTGTAATTTATGACTAACAGTAGTTATAGACTTAGGTTTTGAATTAAATCTTTTCATTAAATTACTCAAAAAATAGTTCAGAAACTAACTAAACCTAATTTTTATCGTTTATTATTTTCAAGTATATTAGCAAAATACTACAAATAAAAATTCGTTGCATCTCGTTTTACGCCTTTTTTTTATTACGCCAATTTAAACGCTTCACGAGTTTAAAACTCTCTCATTTTACATAATGTGAACTTGTCACATAAACACCAATCACAAAACTTAACCTGAGCATAGCGAGCTGTCGCCCGCAAATAAACTTGGCGAACTCTCCAATAAATATTTACGAAGATTCTTTAATGAGAAAACTGAACTTTGACATGTCGCATATCTCAATATTACCAAGTTTTATTATATCTTTTTTAAGTTAAGGAAATATTTTCTTTAGAAATTCTTTTATTAATACAAATATTTTCATTTTAAAGAGTAATAGACTTTTAGGTAATATATATTTGAAGCTATATATAGACTAATATAGGCAGAATTCCCGCTAATGCGATAGTATAGAAAAAAAGCGGTTATTATTTTTGAAGAAAATGAATTATATGCTCTTCAGTGACTTTTTTATTCTATTAAAGCAAACGAGCAATGGTTTGTAAAAAGGAATCACCATTGTCCATGGACATATATTACACCAGAAGAACTGCAAATTCGTTGCCGGCCCTTACTGATTGCAAATATCAATCAGCCATAAAAATATAAAATATATCAAGCAGTAGTAGTGTATGGTGGATCGAATCGTTTACATTATGGATGCAGTGGGCGCTAAAATGAGTGCATATTATAACGTAAATCAGAACCTCGACCGGTAACAGGTTATCAGTATTGCGAAAGCTACGATGTTATCGACTTTTCACTCTTGATAACATTATATTGTGTAAGGAGCGATATACCTGATCTGAACTTAATCCTGTTTAAACGAAAATGACATTTATTCACATGGGTATACTATTCAAAATAGCTATATATTATGGAAATTGAATGGAAACATTTATAAAAACATTTCTTTTTTTTTAAGATAATATCGGCTCCATGGTTTTTTGTGTATAATTGTTGTTTTAAATAACTGTATTTGATTATATCGTGTATTTCATATTAATTTGGTTAATTAGTAATGAAAATCCGTACACATCATATTTGTAATTTAATATTAAATTACAGACATTCAGAAATGTAAGCCTTTATTTAACTTGTATACCCAATAGTATTCAGATTTAGTTCGAATACCATATTAATTATCTTTCCAGGATTCTGGATCTGTAGAACTTTGAAGAGCGCAGCGTAAATTAATCACGCATCGTCGAAGTTTACTTCCATCAAACGTATGTTCGGTTCCTATCTACATATTAATTAAATAATTGTTACGATCGTCTTAATTAGAACTATTCATAATAAATTTTAAAATAAGATGCGGCTTTCTCCAGTGGCAGTCTTACCAATAAGTTGAGAACTCTAATTTGGTCTTAATAACATGAATAAAATATCTTTTTAAAATATAAGTGGCAGATTCTTGTTTTTATATTTTATTTTGAAAAAAAAATTATTATAAAAAGAAGAATAAAAATATTCAATTGTTTTGACAGTTGTATGAAAGAGATGTTAGCTTTTGCAGGATTAGGTAAAATTAAATAGTAAAGATTTAAATGTTTAGTTTTAAATAACTTTACGTGTGTATTTTTAATATAGAGCTTAAAGAGTAATTTTATTTAGCAAGAAAAAACAATATCGTTGATACTGCTTAAAAAATTAAGTAATTAATGTTAATAAATTTAAACATTTTAAGTAGAAACTAACACCTAAGTTCTTAATAATACTAATTGTGGAGGAAAATCAATTACTAACATTGTAATTAATTTGAATATAATGTCGAATTTTAGAGATCGATCAGAGCTACAATATTTTAATAGCCTACAGCCGGCAAAATCAAATAGTTTAGTGACGGCAAATATTTAAATCCACCGCTGCCATTTTCGCGTTTATGCAACATGTTGATATTAAATTTATGTAGGTGTGGGTGCCTTATTCGGATAATCAAATAAAACACTGATACGACACTCGACATAATAATTATTATTCATGAAAACAATAAATATAAACAATTAATAGGAAGAAGAAAACAGAGTGCGGAATTCTATCAATGCTATTTGTTAAAAATCGTGATATTGCATAATCGTTGTGGAAATCGATAATAGTTTCAGGCAAACACTGTGTCCATCTTTCAACATTTACGGAACGGAAATTCTAAAACCGGGAACGTGCTAGGCTTTGGTTCTGAGTGTTCTCTCCATTTACATCGTTAATGGTTCGCCCGACTCGAGTTATTGCTTTAACGAAGTAATATTTTAAAATTACCCATGATCTCACATATAGAGCGAAAATATCACAAATTGGTGTATTTTTGTCAAGAAGAAAATTAGTTTATGAAATAAAATTCAAATAATAATGATTATTCAAAGATTCAGATTGCACAGTACGGGTGCTTGCTGGAGTCTCGCGTTGGAATCGTTGGTCGAGCAATGATATGACTAAAGTTGCAATGAGTACCGTTCAAAAAAGGTAAAATAATATTAAAAATTATTATTGTCTAGTTTATTTTAAATAAGAGAATTTATTTGAGTATTGTTTTCAATCAGTACGTAATTTGTGCCCGATATGAAAACAGGCTTCTCACATCATGGGATGGTAGCATAAGGAGAAAAATCGATTGTTACTATTATTGTCAAACGACTCGCATTTTTGCCTACCCATTCAGGAAGCACAGGCGTGAGATGTATTTTTTATAATTACTAACAATTTAGAGCAATTATAAGTAGATAAATATATAAATCATATGCATAGTAAATCCAAAACAAAGCTCAACTCTATACGAACTATATCAAACCTAGGTTAAACTTCTAGGAAGTTATAATTAGTTTCAAATAGAGAATAGATTTCGTAGTTATATTTCCATAGCATTCCTGTTGACATACAAGAGGTCTATGTACGACTCAAGTAATATTTCAGACATAATTAATTAAACTTGCATATATAATTTAACAAGCGTTTTAAGAAATTCAAATACGATGTTTTTAGCATTTATGGGATGGATTTCCATATCCTGAAGCGCCTGTACGGGTGAAAATGGCTAAATATTTACGTATTTTAGAATAACCACCTCGTTTTAGACGACATTGATATAGTGGTTCATATAAATTTAACAGTGTCTTAATGAACAAATGTTCTGAAAACCGCTATAGGCAAAACGTTTGAAGGACTAGATGTCGTACTTAGAATTTATGTGAAGCGACAATTTAAAATGAAATATTATGGGGAAGAAGATTTCAGAGCCAAATATTATTTAAATATCAGTTTAAGATGAAGGCTAAATAGATTAGGCGACAATGCGTAGGCGTATTTATATCATATATTACGCAGGCTAAATGTTTCAAGTATCATATCTGTATATTTTTGGGTGCTGGTAAAACGCTTTAACCAACATTACCCATAAAATGCTGTGGCAAAAGACAATACAACAACATAACAAATACCTTGTTTAACACATTATAAGAACAGACAAAACAGTTCAAATGACAGTATCATTTGAAAAAAGTACAAATTGTACGGTTCAAGAAAAGGAAGAAATATCGTGTCGGTTCATAACGCAATCTTGAAATTACCCTAAATTTGGTGATGTTAGAAGCGGCAAAAAAGTGATCATCACCAAACCCTGCTAATTCAACACAAAAAAAATCGCTGATTTCAAATATGTATATAACTCATTTTCGACCTTGTTATCGCTTATACAAATAGATCGAAATCTTCGATATATTATGTTGGTAGAACTAATTTGAGTAGTTCTAAAACTCTTGAACAGAAACTAGTTCGTCGTGAATGTTGGCAGCCATGATTTGAGTAGCAAAGAAGCTAAAAATCGCTACTCAAATGATGGCTGCCAAGTAAAATCCGTTTCTGTTGTTTCAACGGAGACGGATTTTAGTTATCGTTGATTTCCTGTCACTATAATTTTCTGATTGTTTTGTGAAATATTGTTTGAAATATTTCTGATTGTTCACTGTCACTGTCACTTATAATCCACTACTATTTTGCGAGATATACATAATGTTTCTTCCTAAATTTAATTAAATACTAGAGAACAATTTAAATATGTGCTACTAATCCTGCCATTACATTATAGAAAATTGTTTTAAAAAGGCTTGCTTGGAATATCGGCGATGTTTAAATTGATTTTATTGTTTTTATTGTACTACTTTTTATTGTACTTACAACAAATTTAATACAGCGCCCTCTTTTGTACGGAACATAAAATATTGCAAAAGAATATCAGTTGTAATATTGTACGAGATTCATTTATAGTTGATATCTTTTGATTTCCTTCTCCAATTGATTGTTTTTGTTGTCCATAAGAAACACGACACTAATTCACTTAATTTAAGAAGTGAGTTTCCAAATAAATTGATAATTAAAACTTACATAGGGAATATCTAATAAAGTATGCTATTCACTGACATTAACAAGAGTATGTATAATTTGTAATGTAAAATATATATTTTTTCTTAACTCTTACAAATATACACAAAAAGTAGGCATTTGTGATAGAAAAATTGCCGTTTTTTAGTTCCGATCGTGTACTTAGGGACGGTCAGAATACTACTTTAATATCCAGTCATATTATAAGGGTTTTTCAAATTTAAAATAGCCGGGTAAAAACCCTATATAGGGAAAGCGCTACCGGTCCCTGGATTGTACAATGATGCGCATTTTCTCCACATTTGAGACTAAATCATTAATGTTTAGGGGTGTTAATTTGTGGCTACTTTAAATTTGTTATACTAACTAGATTCCTCTACGATATAAGATTATTTGCACCAGCTCTTACGATAGAAATGTAGTTTAGTTAATATTAGACTTGAGAACGTGGCGGGGTTAACAGAACTTACTTCTGTGACTTTTAAAATTCTCATCTATAAGACATAGTAAAATTGCATTTTCCGAATTAATCCGAGTTCCGTAAAAACAATAGCATTTATACGACAAGCTGTGACTATATGCAACGCAGCTATCTGTTCTCTCGCGAACGTATGCTTTTAACAAAATCAATTCTCTCTATAGAATCTGATCTTTTTTTTTTCAAATTCAATGCGTTTTAAGCATACATGGAGTTTAAATATGACTGACATGACTACGCTGTGCTTTAAATTGATATTGTTTTCAATTTTTATTTTATGATTAAATAAAGTGATAGTAAAAATAGTAAAGAAAACGCACGAAGTTTTCTTCGAACGAATCATCACAAAGGCGCACGGGGATTTTAGCGGCAGGATCGAAAGTATTAGCGATAGCGACTGCATGCGACACCAGCACCACGACACAGTGTTAGAGATAGCGGTGTAGGAGTAGGAGTGAGTGAGAAACAAGAACAGTATTTATTTTAGCTAGTTGAATACATCAGCATTTACTATTGATTACAAAAAAAAAACATAAAATTATTTGTGAAAAGGAAAAAAAATAAAAAAAGTTAAAACAAGGCGAAAACTATCAAATCTGTATGCAGATTTGGCTCCCAATTTTTTTTAAATTGTTGTAATGTTCATATTTGGCTCTTTGGCCAATGAGTTAGCCGACCACTGATTTAGTATATTGATAGATCTTATATTGCGACTATTCGATGCCATTTCGATAATCTAAAATCAATAATTACACCTGTAGTAATATAATAAAATCCCTTTTTGTTACGTAAAATGAATGGTGGTGTCCACAGGACTCTGCAAGTGTCAATTATTCACTTTTACGTAATGCGCCCGAACACCCTTGACACGACATTGACGGAAGATACTCAAGCGCACAGCGCTGTATCCGCTAGAAAAAATTTATTACATAAATCAATTTCGCACGGAGTCCCTAGGAACTTTCCAAATTAAGGGAAAATGCTCATTCCCACAAATTCAAACATTCTATTTTGTGTATTTTACTTCATGTGCTACAATGTACGATTCCCGCCATTTCTTATTTTAGTTAAAATAATCGATCACTTCAGCATTTAATAGTTGCATTTGAAGCACAACGCTCCGGCGCCATACTGGCGTCGGCGCGGGCGTCGGCGCGGATCGGCAGTGAAGCCGTTGATTTCGGAAATACTCGTCGACGATACGAACCACGAGTCCTTCGTTGGCGGAAAAGTGCGCGGCGTGAGACATTTAGATATTAATTTGTTGACTTGGACAAAGTAACTTCTTAACTTCAAAAAAAACATCAGTAATCTCACCCTTCATTAAAATTCCGTGGTAGATATCGGGCATCCTTATTCCTTAAAGATAAAGCAGTATACATTGTCTCTGTTCGTTTCTAGTTTACGCACGAGGGGAGGGGAAGGGGAGGGGAGGGGGGGGGAGCGGCGGCGTGAGACTCCGGCAAGAGGAGCGTTCAAGCCAGTCGTACGCGTTCTGCCGAGAGGTGCGATGCATACATGAGTTGTGCTAAATTCGTTTGGTGTCTCGCGTAAAGATGAGTTTATCCGTCGTTTATCCGTCGTTGAGTTTTTTTAGGGAGTTGGAAGAAGTGGTGAATAGTGGATATTACAACTCGAATTCCGATGACCCTCTGTGGGACCAGGTAAGTGAAGCTTTGCGATTACTCTATCATTTTTGTATGCAATGAAAGCGAACAAGCTGGCGCATTATTGTTTAACAATTTCGAGACTTGAATGTAGACAGACGTCGCGCTTGCGTGAAATTTCGCGGTCGATTTTCAACGAATCTTCAACCTAAACCGACGATCTTCTTAACCTCAGTTGGAAACTTATCAATACCTAAGAAGTTTTCGTAAATTTACCCACCGAAATAGTAGAGGATAAGCCGCTGTGCGCTGTACATCACCGCGCGTTTTACTACGCTAGAACATGCTTCCGGTACAACTAAAAATATCCTAGAAATGTTTTAAAAATTTAAGGTTTACGGTTTATCTAATTAAATGAGTTGGTATAAACTGAATTGTTCAATTTCTTACTTTTTATAATAACTAGTTGAATATTATTTCGAAATTGTCGCGGATACACTGAACTACATAGTTCAATATTCAAAACAAACTTCATTTTAGAATATTCGCGCTTGAACGAGACTGACTTAAATTGCAATAACTCTTACACATTGACAAAATATTAGTTTTTTTAATACAAATATTAATAGAAAACTTTAAGGAATTATTTATTTATGAGTTATTTTATGCATTCATTCAGTAAATATTTCTATTTCCAACATTTTTGGAAACGTCCGCCATTAGTAAAAAAATCCGCCATTTTGAAATAACAAAAATTTTGTTTCATATTTGTATAACATAAAATTATATTTCTAAATAATTCAAAATGGCGGATGGATTTGTTTGCATTTGTTCTGAACAATTTTTAATCATTTTAGAATTATTTACTGCATGAATGTATGAAATAACTTATACATAAATATTTCCGCAAAATTTTCTATTGATAAAAGTCAAATCAGTGTCTCTTTATGTTTGTCGAGTTTTGTTAGAAACATTATGAGTAAATTAATGATTCCATCGTTCAAAATGGTCATGCATGTGCAATGAATGTCATGGGAGTGGCATCATGTCTCCGATTGGGGCCGAAAGGTTTTAATGGGTCCGTGATTATTTTACCTTTAATTTAATTTGGCATGCTGTCTATTTCGTGCGCAGCGCGGTTTATAGTAGCGACGTTTCGCGACGATGTGTTCGCCGTGAGACGTTGCTTCGTATTGTTTTATGAGATATTATTGAAATGATTCAGTTTCAGTGATTAAAAATGTTTAAATTGTAAAGATGTGATAAATTTTATGATTTTTTATATTCAATTTTATGTCAAAATTATCTAAGTTAAAGAATATATTGGACATTAGATTTCTTGGTAAAAAAAAACGAGATGGACACTTGGTTAAATTGCAAAAAACAGATTGACAGAATATTAATTTTTTAACACTTTTATAAATAGAATATCGATGCGGAAATATTTGTTATTTATGTTATTTCAAACATTCATGCAGTAAATAATTCTAAATTTATTAAAATTGTTTAGAACGTCAACAAATTCGCCATTTTGAATTGGAAGACGATTAGTTCTGCGTCCTAGTCGCGTCTTTAAATCAATAAAATCGATTTTTTTCATGTAAAGACGAATGACATCGGTTTTTAAAATTTTAACGATTTTTTATAGTATTCAAATAAGAAAAAATATTTTTGAAAGAGGCAAATTGGAAACAAAACAAAACTCATACAAAAGTAATTAATGAAAAAAAAAAAATTATGATACAGTTTCTGCAGTGTCGAAAGTTCCGTAATAATCTTTATATTCGAAACCGGTCAAAATTACTTAGGATTAAATTTTTTTTTTTAAAAAACATACATCACTTATTGTTACAAACTAAAGACGCTTATTACTATTTAATTGATCTTTCTGATTATTCTACATGCAATATCATTCTGATTTTACGCTTGCATATTTTTATTCTTTTTTAAATATTTTTATTATTTTTTTTAATTGCCTCGGTGTCTCAATGGTATCACGTATTACGAATACGGTACGGCTGCAACGCTGGGGTCCCGGGTTCGATTCCCGGGTCGGGAAAAATGATATTGGGTTTTTGATTGTTGAGTGAGATTTGGCACGGTGATTTATATGTCTAACCCTAACCTATAAATTAAGTACCGAAACATGACCTAAACTAACGTCTAAGTTCACAGTAGTAAAGAGTGTTAAAGAACTAATAATCCGTAAGTTTTAACGAAGTTTGAGTAAGTGTCCGTCTAAAAATATATTTTTTTTAAATATCATCTACCCTTATTATATAAATAAGATAATATTCTTTAATTTAAATTGTAGAATAATTCGTCTGTATAAATTTCTAATCATATAGAATAATGTCTATAAAAATTTCAAAATTAATTAAAAACTTAAAACCGTATTATACAGATTCGATGACGATGAAAATATTACAAGAAAGATTCGGAACAATGGACTATTTTGAACACATTTAAATATTTTCAGTCCCTAACCAGTCTGTTTTCATTATAACAATTGTGATATTTTCTTATTGTTTATATTTTTTAGAAATATTAAACCTTGTCGATTGTTTCGTGATGGATTTGTATCAGTAATTATTTATCAACATCAATGTTAAGTTTATTTCAAAGAATCTGATATGAATGTCATGTGAACCATCAGTATCCGCGTGTGCACAAGTCTACGAGACGACCGCCGCACCTGGAGAAAGACAATTTATTCATCTACTTTATATTTTAAAATGTATCTAAGATTAGTATAGTATATAGTAGAGTAGTAATTAGTTTTATAATTCAAAATGTATCTAAGATTAGTATAGTAATAGGAGTATATTTTCTCGATGATGGCGTTACCTTGTCTTTATTTAGGAAAACTAAGAGTTGTTCAGTGATAATGTCCTCGAAGCATTTCTGTAAGATAAACCGAACGCGGTTCGACGATTAAAGTTAATTCATGACAATTACGCTCGCTGTGTCCGTCACAGTACTAGAGGTCGTCGCTTTTGGGTGATTTGTACACCCACGCGTATCTTAACGATGTACTTGCTATTGCTACCATTCATTTCATCGGTGATATCACTGCCCGTAAAACATTTGATTATCCTTTTAATTTACATAGCCTGATATAATCATTAAAACAAAAGAAACAATGATAGATAAAATTGTGATAATGAAGTATCCTGAAAAACTATTGGAATGCGAAAATAAAGAATTCAAGGACGGGGTTCTGGGATAGTACTGTTAGTAGTTAATCTCTTGAGTCTTGCCAGATGATTTGCTGCTTTCATTTTGTTTTAATTCATATTAAAACTTAAACTTAAAATTAAATGAATAGCAATTGAACTACCTCAAATTAAATGAATAGCAATTGGTTTGTACTTTTATCGAATTTCCGACTTCGTTATGTTCAAGTAATGTTTCCAATTTTTCTTCTGTTAAGATTTTTACTCGGTTATTGTAAACATTTTAATTAGAAAAATAGTGAACCTGTTCCGATATCTTAAGTTAAGCGCTTATCGACAAATCGAATTTAATTTTTATATGTTCATTAAATTTTTTAAAAACATACACCATCTTCATGCATTAAAAACATAAATAAATGTATTTGCCCAGTATTTCTATATTTATTAAAAACTTAAATATTATTTCTCGATGAACAGTATAAAATGGTTTAATTTCTTTAATAAAAGATCAATTCAGGTGACTCTGTCTATAAGTGAAAAACGGTGCTTTGTAATTTTTTTTAATTCTCATCGCGACAATAAGCGGTTTTTATCACAAAAAGACGATGTGGAATAAATTGAACTCTAAATAAGTGGGGTACCGAGTCTACGGTTACTTTATACCTGTACAGACGTCGTTTCATGAACAACAGACATTTTTTGAGACACCTTGTATTTGTATATCATTTTTCCCGACATGGCTTTCGAAACCGTCTCGTTCGCACCAAATATAAAAAATTAAAAAAAATATATCAGAAAATATGCCAATTTTATTGCACCGAAATTTATTTCTGACATTATTTAAATGTAGTTACTTCTGAGATATGGATTTTAATACTGAGTTTATATGCCCTTTGACATTTCGAATACGAAGTGAATGGTAAGTCAATCTTTAAAATCGGTGTAGCCATTTATGCTAATGGAGGTCACAATGGAACGGATATGTATTCATACATTCCCGCGAAAAACATTCTTAACGTGAAATAATTTTACTTGTAACATAATATTATACTCGTATACGTAAGGAAGGTACAGTGCTAACTTAAGTGATAACGTAAGAGTGCAGTGATAATAGACGTGAGTGTAATTAGTTACATAAGTACTAGCATTTATTTTTGTATCAGTTGATTGTTGGGCATTCATCTTTACGATCTAGCGATCTTTATCATTACAATATTGCGATAACAGTTTGTATGTACATACATTCAATGTTTTTGGAGTATCGCTGTTCTGATAAAACGTATTTACTTTTAAAATGCAATGTTCAGATAATGTATCAGCAAAGTATGACTTCATATTTTATTATTGAATCCATTAACATATAAACACGTGTCTAGGATTTGATTTGTAATTAAATTTGGTATAACACTCGCAACAGAAGAATTCTATAACAGTTATAGATTTAAATAATATATATTTTTTAATATCCAAGTTCTCAGTTCTATTAATGGCAAGTTATAATAGCGGATTATAGATAATTCCATCCGCCTGCCGTTCGATAATTATGAATATGTCACCTTCATGTACAAGACAGGTTTTATTCGCAATAATTATTAGGCAAAGAGAATGAAAAAAAGTGGGTGTAGTAGTTGCGCTATCTTCCACTTCAGGAACACAGGCGTAAGTGTCGTATAAGCCTAAGAAATTACCGTCCGTCCGTCACGTCCGTCAGTTGACTAATTTCTACATTTCTGTGTGATTCAGTATTTTTTAGTAAGAATTGTATCGTCGAGTATAAGCGAGTACACTCCGTAAGGAAATTCTCTAAGAAAATGTGAGTCAATCGTCTCTTAGTCGTGACGTGTATGAAACATGTTCCCGTTGTGGTTTAATAATCAGTAGGACGTTTTTAATTATTTGATGTTTACATGTCAATCAAGTAGATCATGTTCTACTTTAATATGCAAGACAATCATTGATTGAATATAAAATAAAACGTTAAGTTGAATGGTACGTTTTAATTAAAAACGAGTTAATTAGTATGAAAGTAAAAAAAGGTTTTTTGTGCACTGATGTAATTTTAACTATTCTTTCAAATATCCTTAGAATGCTTGAAATTAAATAAAATAGATAACTTCGCAGCGAAATAGTAACAAAACTAATATATTGCTAAGAACGTAACAGTTTAATGTAAGTAAGAAAAAACACAAGACCATGGGTTCGAATCCGCTATTTTAATATTGCTTTAATACATTTCCTAGCAAATGTTTGTTTCAGACCTTTCGGAGGTCCTTCATCAGTGTGAGTGGGCTTATTTCGCAGTCGCGTCCCGCCTCGTACTATGCGTCTGCGCTTACTTTTTACATTATAAACCGAGCAATTAATATACATACATAAATACTTAGCAACCTTAAAATTTCCAACAAATTTTGTATTTTCACACGGTTTTTGATATTTATTAGTAACATATATTGATGACTTTGTCGTAACAATGTGAATCCATTACAAACAAATAATATTTAGAGCGGCATAGTTTATCTTGCAGCGTGTGACATCTGTGCATTCATTACCTTGACATTCTATGTGATGACGCTGTGTATTTGAATACTGAATATCTACCGAAAAGCACGATCTCAGTGTAAAACTAGTGATTGAAACGACTTCTACTTGCAACTTAGAGTACCGTATTTAGAACTCCACTTATTTTGTAGTTAGGTTCACTGTTAATCTTTAATTTATTTTAGAATTTAAAATAAACAAACATTAGGTACCTCTATCATCTAGATTATTTTACAGATATTGTAGATACCAAAGATGACTTAAGACAAAATCTACGAAGTACGTTTAAATGTTATCTTGTTTACTTAATGCCTAAGTATGTTCATTCCGTAAATGAATCAGCTCGAAACATTATATTAATACTGACTCATTTTAAATTATTGATGCAAAGTTCATTAATGTTATTTATAACTCTGACTGAATCACTGACAAATCAAAACCGCTTGAGGAAAATCGAATATTGTTTGCTACCGGAATGAACAAATTTAATGATTTTAATTATATTTTAGCGGTTATTAATGTCAATTTATTGAACTCAACTGACATTTGAACCTATGTTTAAATGTACGAGAAAGATAATTTTACAATTAAAGTGGTCAATGTCCACTGTTAGATTTAGACCTCCCCCATTGATCACTTCAAAACTCTCTCTCCCTACCGTCGTCATCCATATGACTTGCGTGACTTTAAAGTTAAAGTTAATTAGTTTATTTTATGGTCCGTCTTCCTATGTTGAGTCAACCTTTACTTGGCCGCAATTTCAGAACTATCTGTCCAACGACATTCTTTCCCGCAGGCAATATGTCCGGAGCACTGGCACTAAAAGTTTGCAATCACTCGGGCGATGTTAGCTATAAACTTGGTGCTTTTAGCCGACATCGCCTGTAAAACAATTTTATTAAGTTTATACAAAACAAAAGTCAGGATTTGGTATATAAACATATTTTAATCCCCATATTCAAGCACGCTGTAATGACCCGCGTCAAAACATCCAGAAAATAATAGATGTTTAATTATTCTTCCCCTTCCATAATCTATTGTTCTATTGCTCATGTTGACATGAACTTTAAAAGTGTAATCGTTGTATAGTTCGCTTGCGCAATGTATTTCCACATGCCCACCATATTGCCCATCTCTTGACATCAAACGTTGATAATCCGAAGAGCTTATTATAGTTGAAGTGTAAGACGTATCACCGATAATAAAGTTTTTATATCGATTCCATTCACTGACTACTCGATTAACAACATTTAGGCGTATTTCTCTATGTCTTTCTTGATTGCTGTAAATGCAATAGGAAATCGATCTGAACAGACAATTTCCATCACCATAAATCGATACTATTCTCGGTGACATATCCTGTTAATAAAAAAAAGTTTAATTGTTCCGGAAGTGTCAGATTCGAGACTTGTCAGTGCTTGTACAAATTATGACGTCCGTCAATCTTATCTGTCATAAAATGACCGTTTTGTTAATACTTTTCTCTTCCTCTCGTCTTTTGCAGAAATAATCACACACGTTGACACACAAGACTAATGAAATGGAGAAAAAATAACAGACGACTCACCATAAATTTTGAAGATCGAAATAACTCTTGAAATTTTATCTTTGACCTGTCAAAATTTATTTTTTCTCTAATCAGTATTACAACCTTTTTTAGTTTTATCCTTTTTCATAGTTATATTTGAGCAATGAAAAAGTACGTAAAATTCGTAATTGGCAAAGAAATGCATCGATCGAAGAATTGATTACGTTTAATTAATGATTCATATTGAATGTCGGACCGGAAAAAGATACACATAAAGTATCATAAGACGATGCAATTTGCGTGATTGGCTTAGATTGGAGAGAGCACTGTGACTACTTTAATGGTTTTATTAGAGTCTTTTACTAGAGAGCTTTTACTAGAGTCGAGAATGCCGCCAAGATACATATGTGCACGTTGAAAAGGAAGAACATCGAAAGTATTTAATTTTATCTGTCCATTACGAATTTAAAGAACCTTTATAGAAAACTTTAAAATTCTTTAATTAGTAATAAACGAAGAACTTCCTCGTAATATTTTGTTTATATGTTTAAATATTTACATTGTTTTGATATATGTTTATAATCTGATATACAAGTTTATCATATGATTGCTTGTTCAATGAGAATGGTTTGATTGAAAAGTGATTAGGATTTATTTCTTTGAATACTTTGTCCCTTCGCAAATGTAAAGTAATTTAAAATAAACGATTATAGACAATACTACAATAATGGAAAAAACTTTATCCTCTCTTTATACATTTTTAGCGGCGTGATATGTAAATATAATTTACGTGAAAGTTGCAGTACATTGAGGACATAACCTTGTTATACGATGACTTTAATGATATAAATTCACAATATTATTACAAAATTTGATACGTCTGCAAACAAAACATTTATATACATGTCCGAATTGATTACACGATCACGAGCGAACAAACCGGGCGACTGTAAATGACACGAAGAATTAGCACCCCGATGATAGCAGGGAGATTGAAGTTAATGTTGGCAAAATGTACAAGAGATAGCGGAAATAGTTAAGCAAAAAAAAATAAAAAAAAATCTGGTAGTTTTTCTTCTACAAACGTAACATCGGTTCCTTATTCTTGATAAATCATGATCTTAATATCAAGTTTAATATTTGAGAGTTTTCTTATTACACCAAAAAAAATATGTGACGAAAAATAATTCGATCAAAACTTTTTAATCTATAAAAGATTGAACCATTTTCATTTTTCTTCTCAGAACTAATACGCCTTTAAACTGTACCATACAATTTATGCATCATACAGATTACCACAGAATAGTCGTATCACTAAAAATAAGAATGAGCAGTCCGCCGCGATTCAAACCGGTTGTATGTTGTCCTTGTCACTGGCTCTGTTATTAAAGAGAGTTTTAAACAGATAGCATATTATTAAGAGTGCGTAAGACACTTCCTACGCTTAAAAGTCGTTAAATTAATCGAATGAAACACAGCGTCCTAAAAATATAGCCTTTTAAACTGTAGGTTATTTTAAAATTGCTTTGCTATGTTCAAGGGAAATAGTAAAAAAAACGTTTTTGGTTTACTAATTGGTCATAAACAAATAATACTATTTTAGTAGTTCTGAAATGATCAGCTAGATCGGGTAAATAGAAATCAAATTAAAAAAAAACTAATATACGTCCTGTTCGATGATTCGTTTGTGAGTATATCCCTAACAAAAAAAAAGGAATCATATAACGTTGATATTATTGTAGATGCTGCAAAAAATCGATGCTAAAAGTTACTACAAGTTAGTTATAAAAAGGTTATTTTTATACTGACCTCATGATGGATTTATACTACTTATTTAAAAAAAAATAACCGCCATTTTACATGGAACATGAAATCGCATCGCATGTTGAAAGCTAGTTAAAAAAGTCTATTTTTTCATATATATGTATACTTACGCTATATTACATTTGGAATGTATAATTTATAATACATTCCAGTTGTTATATCATATTTGAATAATTTTAAATATAACGTTCATCGCTACCGTCATTTTATTTATATTTTAAGGTCAATGTTAAAGGTGTAAGGCTGTCATTCGGGTTCGTTATATAAGTTTGAAGTTTGAACATCGACAAATTTATTCTAACGATTATTTCCCATGGCTTAAAATCAACAATATGGCTTTGGAAATTATAGACCAAGCTTATTTTATTTTTGTTAAAATTACATTAGTAAAAAAAAAACTTAATTAAACAATGGGTGAGAAACATATGTTTTTAGATGGTAACAATTTATTTCTATGATAACAGAATATGTTTTTCTATAATAGTATAAATAAAAATAGATTTAAATGTGTCTTGAGACGATTACTTTACACGTATAGGAGAATAGTGACATGATGACTTTTTAATTATTTTTTTAAATTAACGGATTCAATTTGTTCACCTTACATCAACCCATGCGAAAAAAATAGTTACATTTACATTACAGATACATTACAAATGTAAGTCTTTCCTTCGCATGGGTCGATATATGCTGCATGTAATGAAATGAAATTTATAAAATAGAAATACGAAAGGCGATTAAGTTATTGTTGAAAATCTGATATATATGAAATATAAGTTCGAGCACGTGGGATTACAATTTTCAATCATGCTCGTTCAGTGTGTCTCTTCCGAGTACATACAAAATATTTTTGCAGTACTCCACTGTGTAAAAGTAATCCGACTTCAATTTTCCTGAAAGGCTTGTTTAATTACGAAAGCAAGATGTTGATTTATAAACTAATTACGGTGTATCCAATCTCACTTCTATATTAATTAGTCGTTTGTACGATAAACAAGTTTTTCTCCAAGTGGAAACCTTTTAAAACTTCTTCGCCTCTCGGAAACTCTTTTCAAGACTCTCAAAATAGTTTTTCTAATAAACTTGTATTTTTAAATTCTTACTCATTTTGTAAGTTTATGATATTTTTTTTACTAAGCTGTCATACTGAAATTCGGAATAGCTGTGGTAGTCTAATACGACAAATCGTGTTATCAGATGCCATTTATTCCTTTGACAGTGTTCTCAATAGTCTGTGGTCTGTGCACTCAGAATGGAGTAGCTCCATATGATTTGATAATATAATAGAAAATATTTTCAAGTCAGTTGCAATCGTGAACGTATGACTAAATCGATTTATTCGGTTAAAATAAATTGAAAACTCACTTTGTAGTATGTAACTCAGTTTCATTTCTGCGAAATTGTTATTCGTTAGCGGTTTAATTTGTGGTCACATTCAAGGGTGAATATTATAATCATTTTTCTCGCAGCTTTATCTTTTGACCTCATAAATATCCAGATCTCGCAATTTTTAAAGGGCTTCTACGAGTTTTAGAAAAAAATATTGTAGTGTGCACGCAGACAAAGCTGGAGTATTATCAACGCAACATAAATGATAAATTGATTTTCTCTACCTTTCTCTGAAAGTTGTGCGAGAAAATACTAGTTTATTTTTCAGTTTCAGAATTACTCGATTTTCTATATATTTTTTCCATTGACTTTTAGATGGCTTTTGTTATAAAATAAATCGATTGAAGGTTCCCTGAACATCATACCTAAACTTCAATTACTTTTATTAGTAAATATTACGACATACTCGTGTGTAAATAAACATGGAAAATTTTTCTATAAATTCATCGTAATGATTCTTGTAAAAAGCGCTTTTTATTTATTATTTTTGTTTAATAAATATAAATGTTATAAAATCCAAAGAAACAAATTTGTGCATAGCTATGATTTCAACCGTACATCAATATTTCGAAGTATCTTTTCTGTCAGCCAAAGAGTTTTCTAATAAGAAGTACTACATACTACATTTAACTAATAAATTTTGGTCGTGTTGTTGCGCAACTAGTTGGGACTTTAGTTAGTAACTGTTATTAATTTTAATAAGTGGTAATTAATCAATGGAATGATGTTATTGTATCAATAAACTTTCATTTAAAACTTTATTAATTTCATATCATTCTGATTCGTATAATAATAGGAAGTGCACTGAATCCCATTATTGTAAATGAAAATGTTTAATGAGTCGATTGTACTTACTCTCGATTGATTTAGTTAGTACTTGGGGTATTGTGCACATAATACATTATCTCAACAAATTTTATAATTGATGTATAATTCTATGTTGCAGTGGTAAATCACTTTAATACAAAGTTTTATTTTCATCAAAAGCCAAAGTTCTGCTTATTTTCGCTGAATATGAATGACATACATCAATATTAGGTAAGTTTGAAACTGATAGAGACGTATAAAGTTTATATCAACATCTAGTTTTCTCTTAGACATATTTCAAATGGTTAATACTAATGTAGAAATTTTAAAGGTGATATTGCCGTCATAGCAATACGAGTTAAGCTTTTATTAGAAGTTTAATTGGATTTAAATTAGTTTCTTCACAAAGCCACGTAGCGGGTGGCGTCATATAAAACAAGCTGATACTAAAATTGTTACCGGCATCGTGACAGGTACTAATATCGAAACACACCCATGAAGTGACATCATCGTACTGGTTTAGCTGCCAACGTTCTAGCGTTAAAAATTTCGTTTAAATTGATAAAAAATTTCATATACATAAAGCCTTTTCAATTAAAATCTTCTCGTTAAAATATTTTCCTCATTGATATTTGAGCGTGTATTTTAAAATATCGTATGACAAATACGGAAATTAATAACGTTATTTGATTACTACTTGTATTAAAATATAAGTAATTAAGAATAAATTCGCATAAAATTTTCGGCTATGTTTCTTTAGATTGGCAAAAAATTAACAAACAAAAAATTGATAAACTAACTAGTCTAAAGAATTACTAAATTGTAATAAATAGAACTTTAGCCATACGTAATAAACATGAGTCATATTTTATGACTATTATTGTAGGTAGTTCTCCGTTAAATATTATTTACTTAGTGAGTACACAGCACTGTGAGGGCAGTCCGTATTGTGTGAATACAATGGGGATAACATTTTTTTTCCTGCGACGGAAATGCGAAATACGCAAGTGATGAAATTTTTGTCCGCTTTCATCCTTACTCCACTCCACATTGTGCTGCTGAAAGTTTGTAGAAATCATGCAACAAAATTATATTCATGACATATTTTTGTGTACTGGTGTAATTTTATTGTGATCTTTCATTATTACCATATACGGGAAATAAATTAATTATATTTGGTCACACTTAAAATCACAAGTATTTCTTTGAACAGAGTTTATAGATATTAAATTCAAAGTTATCGTAGCATTCAAACTAATTATACTGTATAAAAAAAAAACGATACTATTAGTGATTAGTTCAAAAACATTTGCAAATTAATTTTAACACTAAATGTTTATATTGTTATATTACGCCCGATACAAGGAGATAGGAGATAGATTTATTTACATGAAGAATTGGAATAGTGCAAAAATATTTACGATATGCACAATAACCCTCTTCTTTGTCATAGTTACGTAACAGTACAACGAAATCAATACTCCTTCAGTTAAACGTAGCTAATGGCAAGAAAGTATCGGATGTAACTTATTTACTTGATGAATTAAATCTAAGTAGCATTTGAATGTCACTTTAAGTATCGTAATACGTTCAATTAAGTACAAAACGCGAATTGATTGTTTTATAATGTAACATTTATTATCGTATAATGAATACAAAAGAATTGAAGATATTTTTTGCTTATTGACAAAGAAAAAATATCCACTAAATATTCATAAATCAATAAAATTATAATTATTACGTTCAAATTAGAACACAATTTGAGATTGTAAGAACTGCACTTGATCATGAAAATAAAATTGGAAATGCATCTGCGATTCGAATGTGAGGGCCTAAATTGAATACGTACTATTGAGCACAGCTTTTGTGAAGGAGCGTTGTATTTAAAAGAAAACCAGAATAACACCAATATTCTTTCACGAGGAGTTTAAAAGAAAATTGGGGATGGAATGAAATTTTATTTTTTATTTTAAATAACAAGCTATAATAATATTTGTGTTAAAAGCTCAGGCAATCAATCGATATCCGCCGCTAACAACGATCTTGGAATCATGCAGTTTAATAGAAAACATTTGGATTGACCAGTAATATAAGCTCTTATTTAGCTTTGATTATAGTTTATTTCACGGTAGAAAAGGGTGGAAAAACGAATCGTGTCATAGGATATCACATAAACTTAGCCATACACTACATTAAAATAAACATGTAGGTAATTTAAATATAACATCCTAGTAATCAATTTAACATTCAAATGCAAGTAATATATAAAATCCTCGATTAAATTAAACGTAATCGCAGTCTAACCATACTATTACCTCAACACACGTCCTGCGTGTATCCTGAAAATCGATCCTTGACCCCCTTTCCTGACACGGCAACCCACACCCAACTGTCAGGAGGAGAGTTTATTTTTGCTGTGGTGCAAATTGCAAGCGCGTGCGAATTCTAACGCTCAAAAGATTCATAGCCGAGTTTTAACATAAGGTTCTGTCTATCATGTTTTTTTTAGTGTTAATATTGATTAACGTCTCGGCGAAATCGATAGTTTAAGGTTAAGGAGGTCGCGGGAGTACCCTGAACGAGGACGGCAACATTACGATCTTTGTGACAATCTTTACCATCCTCGTTCATGTCTATCGGACGACGTTGACTTGAGTGATATGTGAGCTTGATAACCTAGATTGGATTACATCTTTCTAAATGCATATTTTTGTCTTATACATAATATGACTCGCTGTAATTTGTACCACATACGGCTATAAATGCCACCCTCTTACAGTCACACGATAGGGTGCTAAAAAGCTCGAAAAACTTCCCCGTAGCTGTTGTATCTATTTACTCATATTTCAGAAAAACTTAAAGGATTGTAAGGGTCACTTCCTTTGTGATATTTCATTATGTTGTCTTAAAGTAATAGCTAATATTTTTCTCTATATTATTACATTTGTGAAAAAAACGCAAGTACAGCTATATCTTCCCTATTTTTCGTATATATTAAAAATCCATCTTATTAGCTCTTAGAGCTTTACTTCTTCAATTTTATTCTAGAAATATTTATTGAATTTTTTTGAAGTAAAGTCAGATTTTTTACTTTTTGTAGTAACCACAAAAAGCTTGTATGGTGACATTAAGGGACATTACTATGTTCATGTCAAGTTGTGTAAAAAGTGGCAAAATGCCAACGGTATGAGGTAGAATGAATGTTCGAAAAACAAAAGAAGAAATTCAATGGAAACTTAAGAGCTGTTGCTACTCATACCAAATAGGTGTTGAGGTGATATGCTACCTTCATTGTCAGTTTATATTTAATAAATTTACTGTACAGGTCACGTTGATGATCTACATGCAAATTTGGGAACAAGATTAATATATCGATTCTGTTATGGCTAACATGATAGACAACTGAAATTCATGTCATGAGTTTCATAACGATACTAAGCAAATATTGGTTTATCGCTCCGTTATCTTATATAATATCGATTTTAACATAATAAATAAAATATTTATTATTATTATAATTCTTCATTTAATCAAAAATCATTAGCGGGGAATTAATCTTTTATAATCTAGATTTTTTCTCAAACTACGGGAGTGCTTCTTTACTTTCAAATATAATGTAAAATATGTATGTCTTTGAGTAGAAAATAAAACATTCTATTTCAACGTCTTTTCACAATTAGGAAACAATATCATTTGAAGTGAACAATTTTAGTTACAGAAACGTGTGGAATATTTCCATTGAGTCTTTGTATATATGTAGTGTCACAGAAAACGTGGTACACAGTAATTACGACTGTACCTAGTTAAATTTCCACGTTCGCCTGCCGTTCGGATGCGGCGTAATTATTTCCTTTGGTATGTGCAATCTACATGCGGATATATAGGTAACGGCCGTTTATATCTTAGAATGATATTTTCATATATCCTAATTGACATTGTTTTAATGATACAGACTTATTTCACTCTCTGTCATGAAATGGAGTCATTTTAAATGTTTCATTTAATTCTACTAACTAAATACAGCACTGCTGTATCTTAGTCTTCGAAGTATATCGTCATTCGTTTTGAGATATGTGTCAGCTAGAAGCTACCTTTTACGAACCCTATACTGCCATAATTTTACCTTTGTAGTAGAACAGGTCTCCCGCTAAAGATTTTAGAAAATTTAAAGCTTTAAAAATCTATGTTTAAAAAAATATTATTCGTAAATACAATGAAAATGCGTTGAAATTCTTACTTGGTTTACGGAAACTTTTGTTTTAGAATGAAATTTTACTGCATAAACAGCTTAAGTGCTTCTTATACTTGTTGCGCTGTTTTCATGAGCTTATTTCGTGTTTTTATTCGGACTTTCATGTTACCACTAAAGGGCACTAATTCCGAGCTACAATTAAATTGGAAAATGTCTGAACAAATTTATAAGATCAAACATGTCGTATGTATTATGCTATTATTTTAGCATATAAGAAAAGTTAAAAAAAAACCGATAAATTATAGTGGTTGTTTAAATATTGTTTAAATATTATAGCCCCATATAAACGGTATCGTGTGATTATTTTACTGCTTATCTTATTACTTGACACGTCTCACCTTCAAGCGCAGTTATGCTCAAATTACGTATGAGATGTCTGCGGGTAATGACTCATATCTCGTGACCAATTTAATAACAAATGCCTTTAAAAACTCACAAGCCGATCTCATTAAAGTTCATTTGAACCTACATTCGATGACCCCAACAGCTGTTCGGCATGCTGAGAGGAGGTCAAACGGTGAGTCACAAACGGAATAAATTACGAACGTGTCCTGTATAAAGTACACTGCAGATACATCGAATATGGCAAATAATTGTATTATAAAAATTATACTTTATATGTATTGTAGCTTGTATTGTATTTGGGACTAATTTGTATAAATGTTAGTTCGCGATGAATATGGATAACACCTTCATAATTCTTATAAACTAGTTTATATTGGGCATACAATCACTAGTGTCATGTTTGCAGAAGTTTTTTGCCTACTTTCAGCGTCAGAGAATGATTCACGCACATTACTCTGTTATTATCGTGGTCCGTCTTTACAAACAACACTACGAGGACAGAATAATATTATTTTTAAATCCCCTTAATATTCATATAATAACTTCGAAAATGGAATTTGCTTGAATCAGACGACGGGTATTTGGCATTGTATGCCGAATAAGGTAGCGCGTTGTCTGCTGATATTAAATGTTAATATAAATTTGCATTAACTCAGGATTATATTCCTGCCACCTCTAAGAGAGCTCCGTTGAATCAACTACTCGTATTTCAAAAAGGTGCTAAGAACATCTGATTGAAAAGTTTCACGTATTCGTATGTCATCGTATGTTAGTATTTCATCTATATTATTTGTTACTGCTTAAGCAGCGAAACAGGAGGGCGCAAACCAAATGTAAATATAACCTCTGCTTATACCACTGGTTTGCAGGCTTATTTATTTACTGAGTTATCATCTAATAAGAGCAAAACATCTAGTGCTTCAATTACTTAAACTGTCCGCAACAGAGGAAACTTTCTATGAGGGCGTCTAAGCGACTTGGCGGCAACCACATCACAGTTAGATTTAAGTAGGCAGTTTCTATTCTGAGGGCAACTGTTGTAAGGATGGCGAAGATTAATTGCTGAAGATTGCTAGCTTTTATTGTGAGGTAAAAAATTACTTAAAGTACTAATGGTGTTCTTTAAAGAGTTTTTTTTAACGCTTTATTTCCATGTTAGCAATAAAAATTGTTTTAAGCTGAATTTATGAACTTAACAACATTAAGTGCATTTTATTACTAATCGTATAATCATAGACGATCGTGGATGATGTCTTGTCACTCGTCACTATGTCTCCTAGGTAACATTACCTCTGTTAGCAGATCATTGTAACAGTACTTTATCATTTGAGCTATGTTATACGTAAGCGTATACTTAGCCCTATCAATAATAACGAACTATCGTTATTAGCATTTTAGTATAGTTTAAAGGTTTTTCATAAAACAAAAAGCAGACGAGTTAAATCTGACTAGAGTAATCTGCAATAAACTAATAAGGTAATGCGTTGCCTACCTACCACGTAGAAAGGAATCATAAATAAAAGAAAAAGGGACAAATAAAATAAAAGAATATCAAATATTCTTATTTCCTTTTCCTCTTTTTAATTTTTTTTAATATAAAATAAAATGCAAGTCATTTCTATACGAATTCTCTTTATTCAGTCCTATTTTTTGTTTCGTAGATTTACATATGAGAATAAATTATAAACTTATAACACTGCAGTACAGTACCAAAGACAGAGGTAAACGTACTCCTTAATTGTTTTTTTTTTATGTATAAATATCTTAAAATGTTATGGAACTCTAGAAAGAATCCACTAGCGGGTGTACAACATAACAGAGAAATAAGATTTTCACAGCCTCTCCTTATCTCGCTTGACGGAATTGTTTCCGATTACGGAAACGCGTATCGATCGAAACGCCGCCTATAGCGGTTTTGTCTCCGCTCTGTTTCCACTTTGTCTATCATTTACTATAAATTTTATCGAATGCAATATTTTGTTTGATAGAATTTTGTCATTGCTATTTCAACAAAAAATCGTAATCTTCTTCATAACTATCCGTTTTTTTAGTTTTATATTATGTTATATCAGTTAAAGATAGGAGCAAACTTTGGTATGGTGCACAAAATCCTGTAAATGTTATTGAATAATTCGTTAATTTGTAAACCTGATATCTTATTAGGCCAGAACATTACAGTACTTATCAAATTAATTTTTAGTTACTTCTAGGAAAGTGTTAAACATTTAAAAGTTGTATATAAAAGAGTGTGACTATCTTAACGTTCTTAAAATAGGTCGAGTGTGTCTGAAGTTTCACCTGTGAGCATATTAGTTCACTAGTCTTGTTCACTTTCTCAACAGTTGCAGAATGGAAGTTGATTGTGGCACTCTTCATTTTATAAAAATATTTTATGACTTTTTTATTTATACCGTAACATAAAGGGAAATTGTACTGATTGTAATGGCAATGACTAAACACATATCAAAGTTATATTGCCATGGTCTTGTTTTCATAACATGTCTGACAATACATAATACTCTTTTTTGTCCATTTTATTGTACGGAATGTGCATCGCTATGAGTGAAATTGTCAATTTCATTAACTAGCTTTTCTACAATAAAACCACGTCTCTTGACGCCCAATTAATGTTTTATTAAAACGGCCATTGTTGCGCTTCAATAAATTTGTTCATTATACATTTTTATTGCAACATGTCACCAACGAAATTTGCATGTTCGTGTTCGCTTCAAAGTTGCCTTCGTTTAAAATTTAATATATCGACTCTGTTTATTCGTAAAGTGTTTCGTAAAAGTTGTTAACATAATAGGTCGGAGAAAAAGTTTTTTTTTCTATTTATTATACAAATTTAAATCTTTAAAGCCTACGACGTCTGGAGAGACGGAAATACGACCGAGAAAACAGTCTTCTCAGATATTAGCCCACATCTGGAATCGACATGCATAATTTCCTCGCTTCTTTTCAAGAAATTGCCAATTTACTATATGCAGATGACAGTACTATATTTGTATAAAAGTGTAGTAGTAGTAGCAAGGAAGGAATGCCTCCGTTAGGCACAGTCGCATCTTGAAAATTATTGGGCGTATAGACGTGGTAGGACGAATTAATAAAACAAAAGCAGCGGGAAAATGTGCTTACTTCAAATTTAATTTTTTAATGCCATCTGTATAATAATCTTAAAACTAAATACAAAAAAAAAACAATCAAAGAGATTCAACTGCAAATTTTTACTTATATTACGGCCCATATTTTAAAAGTAAGCAAACAGCAAGAGTTTTGCTTGATCTGAATAAATATAAAATTCAGAATATGTGCACTTAAAATTTGATCAGTATAATATAATATATAAATATATGAACATTCAAAGCGAACGTATTTCTACGTATATTGACCAGTGGTCTGGATATACGGTACTCATCAAAGCATTCCGTGGGAATTGTCCGCCTTAGTCGGTACGCTGAGCAAATGGGTTAGCAGGCGCAGTGGCAGCGTTTTCGCATCGGTGATGTCATTACCATTGGTCCGTGTTTAATTTAAATCAGGCCAAGTTTAGTACGCCAACGCTAAAAGGCGTTCGCTAAAGCACTCTACAAAACAGAGCGCTAAAACCCGACGTTGGTTTATACATATCATTAAAACGTGTTTAAATTTTAATCATTTCACGTACATATGTACATTTTAATAAATGTTTCTTAAAGCTTTTACAAACTTACGATGTGTATACTAGCGCTCCAGCGCTCCTGCTCAGCGTTATACAGATGTTTCAATTAGTATGTTATTCACTATATCGCGGTGATGTTAGACCTAGTTTCTTTTTTGAAACTTACTTTAACTTTTTTGAACTCTAGTTCGACAAATATAAATGAAAAAAGACATTTAATTTAATATGGTGGTAAAAATGTAATAATTTATTTACATTACCGTCGTATCGTGCCGGGACGTATGTTTGACAATTAGGTAGTTCGCAAATTGTAATTTTGTGCGATGCGTTGCGGGCAGGCGGATGCTACAAGTGGCAAATCAACTTTTAATTAAATTGATACGTGTCAATGCTAATGAGCTAGTAGTGTAGTGAGTTATCCGACTGTCAGGAGTGAAATGTTTTTCGTTCATATTCATCATTGTCATAAAGTCTATTGAAGTCATGGTCAAGATGGCGCAGTTGTATTACGGTACGATTCCATTGATGAGATCTTGGGCTCGAAACCCGGGTTAGGCAAAAGTGATATTGTTTTTTTTTTCTCAACTCAATAACAGCCCGGGGTTTGTGATTTATGCCCGATGGTGATTCGCTTTCTATAATAACGCGGGACGCAAAATATACAATAATATAATTTACTTGACGTCGGGTAGTGACAGATAGTAATAGGTAAATATACATAACAATATTATGGACTATGTTAAATACCTAAGCTTGTGATTGTGTACCTGTCTACTGGTTCATATGAATATTGATTAAATCAATATGTATTGTGTGTGATGCAAGGTATGTTTAATGGATTCGCGTCTGGGTCGTATTGTGATAAGAAATACAAAGTAATGGTTATAGAAAATGCTCATTTATGTCAGCGTTTGCTAACTATCAATGTTTATTTTTTTAAACCCTCTAAGCTATGTTGGCTGGGTTTCTTTTTCGTAAACTAATAAGGTTGGCAAATCTCGCTCCTGTACGCGGAAGACTTTATGAAATGAATTTAAAGAGCCCTGCGTCCAGTTACAGGTAGTGAGCTGAAGATGAAGATTTTCTTTATTTTTACTTCTGTCGTATTTTGTTTTTTTTTTTTCAATCTTATTCCTTTGTTTGGTCCGTCATTTCTATCATTTGGAATAGATTAAATGTAAATATCGTATTTAGATTGCGTTTATTCGTATACCAGTTGAGCTGAAAAGTAGTTAAAAGGTGTTCAATATTTATTTTTCGTAAAAACCGGAATTCAACATTCCGTATAAAAACTGCCGACTCGTTTTTCAAATAGACAAACATCGATCGGGCTGTAACACTGTTTTTAGCGAATACGCTGTTTGCTCCCCCCTTTTTCGTTTTATATTACGAAAATTGAGCACTGTGAATTCGTTCACGATATTTTGAACAACGCGTAAAAATCGTTAATTATGAAGATTACTAATTAGAGTACGCAACGTTTATACTGAGGGTCCGTGTTTGTTCGTATAAGCCAAATGGCGCCTGTAACGGACACTGATAATATAATTATCTATGTCAAAAATAGGTTGAAGGAATAAATAGAAATTAGAACATTTCATAATTTGCACGGAAAGACGTGTGAAGCTTGAAGATCTCGATATACGCCTCACGTGTGTCACGAGTGTGACAGGGGCTTAGTTTTAGCAGTAGATTGAATCACACTAAATGAGCAAAAACATAATTAATTGAACGTTGTTGAAATATGACAACCAGTGTGATACAATATGCGTGAATAATAAATTCTTATTGAATGTATTTGACATTATATTGCTTAAGATACTCAATAAATTCATGGAGCAGATCACGCTAAACAGGTCAAAACCGCAGTGGGTTCCCCTCTGCTCGGATATTTAAACAGCATAGTAAGCAAATTACTTCACGCCTGACCAAAAAAGAGGGTAAACTTTTCAAGGGTCTATCGTTATAAAGCATCTTATTGTTCTCCCCTTAAATTCATTCGAATTTTTCTGATTACTGCGGTTAATGATGGGAAGTGGTAATCATATATCTACTGTATGGTTGTTGATACGTTTACAATCTGCAGAATAATCATAGTATTAACATTATTAATAAATAATAATATTAACATTTCGTTCCATGAAATCTCTGACAAATCCTGCTCTGCGCGAAACTCTCAGCTGAATGATTGCATCGAACGTTAATTAATAGTTATCAGAAATCAATATGTACTCTCATATTAATTGGAATTTATCTCACATCTAGTTTTATTACGTTGAATGCACACACTGCGTAATATTATAAGGATGATTTTAAAACTTATTTTAAAATTTATATACTGCAATATTTATTATAACTTTCAAAGATATTGTTATCATTCGTACTTAAAAGTTTAGAAATGATGTGACGCTTGCTCTAGGTCTTTGTGAGTAATATTCGAGACATTATTCTTAAGTAAAAGTTTCAATACATTCATGAAAGCGCTTTCAATATTATTAAAATGAATAAAGAAATCGTTGGAAGAAACCTGTTGCAAATAAAATTTAAAAGAAGCTTAGAACGAACTTGTTGATACTTAACAAATAAATATTGAATTCCGTTGAAATGCACGAATTGTGATATTACGTATTACTTGTCTCTATGTCATTTATATATTTAACTCTGATATGTCGAATAATATATTGGTTTAAATTCTATGGGATTATTTTGTATTCACATTTATACCTTGAAATCTAAATTAATTTTGTTACATTTTAGATTGATTATACTACACACTGTGTTTAATTAGATGTAGTTAGGGAATATGTGTCTTTTTCTCTGTTGCTGTAGTCTTGACAAACTAAACATGGTTCTCAAGAATTAAGATTAGTCAGTTATCTTTTTCAATAGTAAGTAGGCACAGTAGATAGCTGATCGGTATTTCTCCAGTAATTTACTCGATAAATAAGTAATGACAAACGGTATGCCGGTCCCAAGGGCCAATTTGAACACAATGTGTTTTATTCCTTAGGGGAGATCGCTTCTTTGTGTCCTTGCTTTGTGCTATTAGCATTAATTATGCTTCGTATGGCTACAGCGGAAGTATTATATAAAATATCTAATTGTCTCAGTAGTTATTTCAGTTCTGAAATGTCATAGAGAAGAAAATATTAAAACAGGAATGTCAAAGTAATCATTATGAACTTATATTTTCTACATGTTTCTTTTTTAACTTGACGTGAAATACACTACCTCGCATCACTTGAGTTTTAATCAGATTATTTTTCATGAACAAGTACACATACATATATCCTCAACCGCTGTTACCTTGAAGCACAGTGAAAGTAAGAAAATAAATAACTACAAAAATAACGACATAATTTTATTGCATACTAAATCGATTTTTATGACTCATAAAAAAAAAGAATTCTCTTGAGTTTGCTACGATGGAACAATGCTGGTACTGTGCCTTATTTTGTTTCGTAAGTAACAACTTATTCTCAATTTCTTTAAAAAAAAATGACGACGACATTAAGATATTTTTAACTTTTCAGTAACTTACTTTTGTTCTACGAAAACCGAACACGTTATACGAGTAACAGAACAGAGCAGAACTTCACAAGGAATAGACTTTGAAGCAAACAACATTTCCCTTAACGCATTTTTAGAAATTCTTATTATATTGAATTTAAAACAATTAAATGATACAAAATTCAATATAATTAAAGATTACGAGTTGGGGAAACCTGAAATTGATTTAATTGATTATGAATTTCGTTTTAGTCATTTAGAATTACAAATACTCGTTCTATCAAAATTACAAAGATTTATTAATGTAACAAAATATATAGAATCAGAAACATTTAAGATAGCAGTATTAGAACTTTCCAATTCAGTATTTCAAAATATCGTAAGGAATAATCTAGAAAACATTGGTGGTAAACTCTTGGAGTTGTCTGAATGGGAAGAGCAGGCATTGAAAGATAAAATTACAAGGCAACAATGTAAAATAGCTATACATGTCATAGAGCGAAATGTTTGTGATACAGTAAATTTGTGCTATGATAAAATATATTACACCGAGTACCTCACATATTGGTTTAAGCAATTAATGAGTACAAGGGCTTACAATTTGAAAGAATTTTTTTCTACAATATCAGAATATATTAATTCGAATATTTTAACATTTAAAACTAATATATTTTTTAGGAAAAGAATGAAAGATATCATAAAAGAAAATTCGAGATATCAAAGTGATATAATAGACTTTTTAGATGAAATCATCACGAAAGGAAATTCAACATTAAAGAAGATAGTGCCAATTAAACTAAAGAAAATTAGTAATTTATTAGTGCAGTTAGTCCAACTTATTGATAGTCATTACGACCTTAACATTGAAAATGTTAAAATATTGAAAGACATTCATTTGAAATTTGTACAATGGACAAATAAAGGTGATATAGATTTAGAATCAATTCTTACATCGGCGGTTCAAAATATGCAATTAAATATCAAAATATGGCCCTTAAATGTTCAAGCTAAAATCGATTTCGTCTGGTCTAAAATTATTAAATACTAGATAAATACATTCTAGACCAAATTTAGATTCATTAGTCTTAGTTTGAAATTTTGAATATTATTGTAATACATTAAATAATATTAAAAAAAAATATCCGGAGTCCACGTAATTTACATAGCACACCTACCCCATCTAAACTACAGGACAGACTCACTCTATCCGATAGAATTTAGGTTGGTTGAACGTGGAGAAATTTTGGGGGCATGCCAGAGCCCACACAATAGATCAACTTCGACGATAACTATATGTATACGTAATAGCTGAGAACATTCATTTATTATGAAGGATTAAAAATTGAGCCATGTTTACGTAATGTTGTACATTAATAAATAATTATTTTAATGTTAAATGGAAACTTATTAGCTGACAGATTTAGTACCATATTTTATTTATACCACAAGGTGTATTTTAATATTATTTCTGGTTTTGTATAACTAAGTTTTTGTGTAATGTATTTAAAGATACGCGCAGCTTAAATATAATGAGTAAATAAGTTGGATGCGTAAACTGTACGTCGCAAGTGGCTCGTAGAATGCGTTTCGTATTGATTGTTATAAAACAGGACAGACCTTTTCCGTAAACAATCTTGTAAAGTTCGAAGTCCATTAAAACTGGCTTTTTTGCAACTTCAACAAAGTTGTTCATTAAGAAATTACAAAAATAAATGCTTTAAGAAATATTTCATTTGGTTATATTGTTTTTATTATGAAATATTTATAAGATTATACTGGGTAGATGAATTTAGAAATTTTAGAAACAAGTTTCTATAATGTATATTATATATTGTTTTTTGTATTTTATTAATTAATGTAATTATTATATATTGTTATTTTTCAAGTATGCCCAAACGCAGAGTGCCTGTCCCTTTTGTGCGTATGGTATTTTAGTAAAAATATTTTTAAAACACTCCAATTTATCTTCAACGAAGTTACAATCAAATCGTTTAAAACCATCACCGCGACCGCGGTCTAAGGACGTCTTGTCGGAAGTTGTAACACGACAGCCATTGTTCTCGCTCAGCGGCAAATTTCAATTTGTCGATGCTGACGGTTCTTGGCACCTTGTTAACTAGAGCCGTTTGTACACGAGCGGAACATAATCAGGTTGATGCAGCGCTAGTGTTTGCCAGGATACGGACTGTCCGACAGTAATTAATTATTCCCTCAACAATTTGTAAGCCGTATTACGTGTACTGTCAGTTATGTAAATGATTTAAGAGTAGATAGGCTTACAACACACTCTGTATGTTATTTGCAAACGTGTGAATTGTTTATTAGACTACAAATCTTGCATATAGAAACACTCTGAAGTATACATTACGAAGTATAATAATATAGTAATAATAATAAAGTAATAATAATAAAGTATATATGATAAAAAATGTAATAATAATAAAGTATATATGAAGAATAACATTCGCTGTAGCGTAAGTCAATAGTAACTTTAACTTGCTTGTTTAGTGATTAAAAAGCTGTTAAGGAAACGTAAAAACACCGCTAAATAGAAAAAGAAACATAAAAAATATGCTAATTTGAGGTGCTGTAATTGAAAAGAATGAAAATTATTTTCATTCTTTATCCAAATGATAGAGATTGGTATGAGATGGTAGACATAGACATAAATATATTTACTATAGACATTATAAAATAAATTATAGAATTTTCTGATATTTCTTTCTAATTTTTTGTGATTTTCCAATTGAATCAGTCCTAGTCCACCTCATTCATACATAATAAGTAGAAGCAAAAACAGTTGTGTACTAAGTACTATAAATATCGCCTTTCTTTAGCATGTCACCAATCTGGTCGTACAACGACTATACGGTAATATATTTGCATATTGGTTTCTCAGCGAAAGTGAGTACTGGTAATGCTCGATTTCTGAATTACTAAAATATGTAGAAATGTGATGTTTATGTTAAAAAAAATTTCTTCAAAGTATTTCGTACAAGTTAAACTAAGTAGTAGAAATTTGTTTCATTTTATTTATTTCTTTTGTAACAGAATAAGACATAACTATCAATTTTTCTCTATTTTTATTGTTAATTCAAATTTTCTCCAAGTCTGATGAAGGAGGAGACAGAGGGACATCGCCAGACAACTTTCGGTTTAAATTCCGTTCGCAGGACAGTACTCGGATTATCTCAATTACCTACCGGAATTGGTTTCCATTGATCGCAGGACTAAGTACGACAAGTACCATCACGCTGAGATTAAAGATTTACTTATTTCTCGACTCGTCCGATTTCCTTAGTTTGTTTTGTTAACATATTTATATAAGTGTTCAAATTTGTAAACCTGTTATAAAATGTAGATTGTGCCCAGTGTATAAAAAAGATATTGTATTCGTTTAACCGTTCTTTTTTCATTACTGCGGTAGTAGTAGTTTCTACTGAGCCAGACAAAGTACGTTTGTTGTAAACAATGCATGTTGCTATAGCAAAGCAATCTAATGGTATAAAAGTCGAGGAATACACTTTCCAGAGCCTATGAATAGATATCATTATGACATACTATTCCACAGAGTTGATTCATTGTCTTAAGACAATGTATTGGAAAATGGTGGTGTGACGCCAAAACGCATTCCATCCAAGTATCCACAATCAATGTGTTTACGTGACTAGACTACGAGTGGATGTATGGGCAATTTTGATCCTTATTTTATATAAAATATGACGCATTATCCTTTAATATGTTAATAACTAGCGACACGTGGAGGTGTTTGCCGAAAAATTATATACTATATTTCAGAATTTAACATGAAGTGACGTTAGTTATTACTCGAGTTTAATGTTCACTTAAATATTTATATAATGTAAAAAAAAAATTAAACATCAACAATACAAAAGAAAAATTGATATATAATCCGTAGAACCCACTATATCTCTTAAGTTCTTACTGGCTTCGAACAGTCTACTTTTTTGTGTACATTTCTTGTTTTTTGACATGAGCAGTAACCTCCCTTTTAAAGCGTGGTTACGACCATAAGGTTAAGTGAGTATGTTATCCGTAAATAAATTTATTTTAGTATTCTTGTTTGTTGGCTTTTGCATGCAAACTTGTTGAACGGCATTCCGCTCGTGTATTATTACGTCATGTAACGGCAGCGAAGGTTAAGTCTATAATCGCCTAGCAAAAATCAAACTTTGAAATTATTCTCACAGTATGATTCAGTCAAGAAAATCACATAATTAAATACCAATAAAATACGAGTTTGTTAATAAGTTTAATTTAATGAATTTTAAGTGGGAGAAGTTTTTTTTTTATTTCGGCCATTTTACATTTATTCATGGACACATTTACAGGCTTACGTGATCATTCAAACATTCAAGTATCCACGAGTGCGGGAAGTAGGAGGTAAACACGTAATTTTACCGCGAACCTGTTTATAAAATCGAAAATGCACTTCAAACCATGCATTCCATTTAACTCCGCATTAGTTATAAGAAAATGCATCGAAATTGGAAACATATTTTACTATAAATTTATTACAAATATTACATATTGTTGAAATATTTAATTAATTAACGACAGTGACATAGGGAAAGCATCATCTTTTGCTAGTGAAAACCTAAACTTTGTACACAAAGGGTACTTTACATGGCGACCATTATATTTTCATTAGAAACCATGAGATAGACTATGCAATCATACCGTAATACAAATTGATACAACTACAATTTCGATTATCGGGAAATAAATTGAATACCTTTTGTAAATAATACCATGCAAAATATTCGCATGTGTCAGTTGGTGTCGCTTAATTTCATATTTCAAACTATATGACGTACGTATATGTTTGAGGTATCAAAGTGAGCATTGAGTCTGTTATTAAAACAATGCTCGCTGCTGATTTAATGCATACCTAACTTAATATAGGCGGTATTCAGTATGCATAACTTAAAAGGATATCGTGAATAGCATTCCTGCTTATTTTATTGTTAACCGTTCGGCTTGACATCGCTCAACGAATAGTTGTTGAAATTATAAATAACAAACTAACACCTATCACAGATAAAATTTTGTAAGAAAAAATTAGAATAAAATATCAATTACAATGATGCTAAAACTTCGTAAGAGTTGCAGATTACTATAACATCTGTAATGGTTGGAACTAGTCTTTAATTGTTAAGGTGGTTCCAGAAGTGCGTTTAATGAGTCTTAGTTACTGAAAATAATCGTGACTTTATACAGAAAGACTATAAATAAAGCCTGTAACTAATAAATATGTAAAAGTATCCGGATTACAGTGAATTCGTATAGTATAATATATTTTTCGTATAATATATTTTTTTTTATAAGTTTTGGGACAAGAATTAAATAAGCTGATATTGCGTTGATATAGCTCTGTACAATTGGTTTATTCTTGTCTTCTGATACGAAATTATTCCGCTTCCATAATATGTATGTTAAAAGTAATAATACGGTGAGAGCACTGAAGACGAATTGTCACCATCGCATGTATGTACAAAAGAGGAAAAAAGAAAGAAAGGTATAATTATTAGAAAAGGAATTTAATATGAAAGTTCGGTAATAAAATAAACACAGTTGATATTATGGACTCAAAGCGCGAAACATATTCTAAAGCCAACGAAAACAGGCTAACTATTCTAAGTTTGAAACATTAACTATCTATTATAATAACTTCTGTGTTCAACGTTATCTAATTCGAACTCTAACCGAGTTATTCATCCTATTAGATCATTCCTATATGAAGTCAGAATTTCATAAAAGCATTTTTGTTTTGTTCAGTTTATACAAACAGTATTAGCTTATCATACTACAATAACGCCGCAGTTTATACTTTAAGAACGTACACTTTATCAAACTAACTGAGAATTATTGTTCCTTCGAAAAACCGCTAATATTTATTGCCTTCTTATATATATTATTGTGTATTGGCATTACAGCCTTATCCAATCTACTTTTTATATCCAAATATTAGATTCTTATTAGTTTGCTTCTTTTTTGTAAAAAATAAACTTTTATACGCGTATATTTAACAAAGAATAGGCTTTTCATCTTCGAACCGGAAAATTCGCATGACATTCGAGTTCACTAGTTATTTAAGAACAATTTAAGAAGTGGAGCATCTGTATTCTGTTTTGCATCTGTATATTATGTAGAGTAATATATAATGGCTTAGTTTATAGCCGGTGATTCCGAGAATGTGTGTCAGTTGGTGGAACTATTGATAAACTAAATATGTTAGTCTCTCAACGCAAGCTCTTTTTTTACTCACGTATTGTTTATAGCATTTCCTTATATTCTTTGTCTTACAAGTTAATATACAACTACGACTGTACTATAAAAAATAACGGTGTTAGCGTTGACTCAAAATACTATAGATAATTCAGACCCTCAGCGGACGCGTTTTTGTATCTTAATTTCCTTCAGATGTCTATTTCAAACGTTATAGTGTACACACATATCTTACGACCATATTGTTTCGCTCCATGTTTTGTCGTGAAATCGTAAATATGACGACACTAGGCTGTAAACGCTTGTCGAAATTAAAAGAAAAAATATTAGAAATATTAATCATACAAAATATTGTATTGTTATTATGCCTTAATATAAAGAGTTAAAATACAACCAGAATCTATTCTAGCGCCACGCCGTGCTGCATTCCATTCATAGCCATATTACGGTAAAATCGACGAAGCAATTATCATGCAACCACAATACAAGAGTACCATTGTGTGTGTATGTATGCACATTATCCTTGTACACGAGAGAGGTCGATGAGAAACTTACTCATGACTCACCACTCACTAAATGAAAAGCGTAAACATTGAACATAGAGCATTCCTTGTCTCATAATCAGAAATGATTACCAGTTTCTTTGCTGTGCTTATTATAGAAACATAAACAACAAAATCACTATTGTTCTTACATTAACGACAATGTAAGTAGTAGAGAGCTCATTGTAAATGAACAGACGACGACTGTAGGGTACGACGGTATCTATGTACATATGTATAGGACCAACTGTGTGAGAAACCAATCTAAGTACAAGTATAAATCTTTCTTGCCAAAGTATATAAATAATATGTACAAGTTGAATGCCAACCAACAGTTGTAAGCCAGGTTTTTGTCAGTCAACTGTAACTGTTGCCCGAATGGAAGCCCCGGTCCGACTGGAAATCCATATGTATAGAATGTAACTACGAAAAATGTCGGGATTACAGGTCGGTTGACGGTTGATACGCTTTTTTAGTTTGTTTTCATATAAATGTATTTTATCATTTTTACTGATTTTATTTAAATATCATGTATAATATTGTGTACGATACATATCCATAACGAGATTAACGTCAGAAGGACCTATATTACGTTAACGATTTGTAGTTAACGGGATGTATGAAGGAGGACTTCGGAGGTAGTTGATGTAATTTTCGTATCATGACTTGCCCTCCTCTCAGTCATTTGAGGGATGGAAATAAAGGATATGTGGCAGCACTGCCTCACAACAGCGCACATTGATCATTTTGAACATCGCACAGTTACAAATTTGATTACACCACGTAAGATCTCGGCTTAAATGTATTAGGACATTCCCTTAGATCCTCGCTTAAATTTAATATTCTTACCTGACCAAAGGTAAGCTTGAAGTTTACGGTAGTTAAATTGATTATACGTGTGTAGAAATAACATAACTCCCGCTATCAGTATAGAAATTTTTACTCATGTCTAAAGTAAAACTTAATACTTTATTTATTAAGAGTGTTTTATATAATACTTAAAAATCACACGTATTTGAAATGGATTAAATATTTTATGGGTACGCTGTTAATTTTTGTTGATATTACTTTTGTACTGATATATTTTATTGAAGATGTTTGTTTCATTTTTCACTTAATACAGTCCTCGGATCAAACAGCCTATTTGTATTTCAACAAAATCCTTGCAAATAAACGGAACCGAACGTTACGTTGTAGTATTAATAGTTTATTTACGTTTGAAGCAAAATAGAATTATTATTTAGTAGGTAACATGAATGTGGGTGCACTAGTTGCACCTCTGCCTACCCCTTCGGGGAATACAGGCGTGAGATATGTAACATGAGTTTATTCCGAGATAGCGTTAATATATTAAAGTGAAAATCACATGATCAGGAAGTAGCACCCACCTGCGTCGTAGTGGGACCCTTTTATTTACACTACTTCCTTTGTTTTAGTGAACTTGTACGATTGCAATCAAAATATAATTCGTGTGAATTAGAGCGAAGAACATTAACAAGTGAAACAAATAGTTATTTGAAAATAGAGTCGCGTTACGTGAATGTTATAATACATTACACATATACATGCATGTGCGATGTTACAATACATTCTAGGTTTGTATGTTAACTGATGTGACCGTCCCATGATGTGATAGGTGGCAAACCTATTTCCATATCAGGCGCAAACTCCAAACTCCTGACTGATATTTTGAGTCAACGATATTCATTATAAATAAATGAAAAGAAGTAATCATTGCTACTACCTTGTGTGTTAATTTAATTTTATTGGTGATCTGGAAACTAAACTGTTGCCATTTGCAAGCTGGTTACCTAATACTGTTACTGTACAAATCATCTTAACAATTTTAATGTTCATGGTAATCATTGCCTTTATTCAAAAAACGCTGACATTTCGCTACAATGGTCGGTCGTTGCAACCTTCTCCAAATTATCGGTCCATCCTTTTTTTTTCTCTTAAAGGTTTACGTAGGTTTCAATTCCAAGAGCACATTGATTTCATTGCAGTCACATTCTGGACTAAAGTGTAGCTGTGTCTCACTATAAAATACGCTTAACAAAGCTAATTCAGAGAAGATTTTCCAGACATTACCTGATAAAATTTGTTTGTCATCATATAGGAGCAGAAACGACGTACGCTTTGATCGATTTTGGCGTACATGATACAAATTGAATGCTGCGCGTCCTTTGCGCCTCCGTATTGCAATATACTCAGAAGAGCAGAACACCTACCTATTCCAAATTCCGTGAAAATGTACGATGTTTTCATAATATTTAAAATTTTCGGTGTTGTGTAAATATTTTGTTATTTCAAAAATTATGAAAGAGCATACTTTTTTGCGAAGTACTTCTACATAATGTTCTGGATATACATACTTTATACAAGGATTGCATTATAAAATCAATTTCAGATACAAAAAATAAGTTTTTAGTATTAATTTAAAGGAGGGATGTTTATGGGTAATTTAAAAAAAGTTTAAAGAGAATAAGTAATGAGAAGTTCTACTTTTTTAAATTTCAGAGCTTTGAAGACAGTTCGAGATCATAGCAATGTCCGAACTATAAATTGGGAGCCAAATTTGAATTCAATACATATTGATTTAGGTTATGTACATCTATCTAGGTCACATGGAAGCTGCATCAGTATTTGTGTCTTTGTTAACCTAGAAAACAGAAATACAGTGCTGATATTTTATCAATAGTCCAGTCCGTATCGTTTAAGCTTGGTCATGGTAGTAGCTTCTTTTTCTTCTAAAAGATAATTAAATAATCTGATAGCAATTAACCTTTGCTGAGTTAGTTTTAGAAGATTAGGCTATTGGCATTAGGTATATGAAAGAGGTACGAAACCGCTATAATTTATATATTATATATGCATATGCTACGTCAGATTAAGTATCTAAAAGGAAAAAATAAAGGTGAATACTTCAATATATTTTTTCACGTCTATATAATTGTAATCTAGACTGTGTAAATGCATTTTGATATGTTTTTTTTGTAGCCTGGTAAATTACACCGTTTTAATCATTGTGAAATCGAATCGAGGTCTGCCGTTCCATTGGGAATAGCTGTTATCCCCGAGATGGAAAGTATTCCCTGATTGCATAATAGTTTGCTACGTCCACAGTTAAATGGATCGCCGGCCTTTTTTTTTAAAAAAAAATCGTTATAACTGCATTGTGACGGGCGGGCTTTCATCTGAATTAATTCAGGCGCACGAACCCGTTACAACTGTTATCAAAACATTGTCTCAAAAATTTATTTTCCCTCTTTTTTGTAAAAGGATTACATAAAATATATTATATAACAATATTTTATTTGAATATTGATAATTTCTATAATTTTTGTCGAATAGATAAGATTAGTCAAATACGAGAGAAAAGGAAAGTAAGAAGTAAACTGACTACCTAACATAATCTTAAATCATGGTACGTCTTACGACCACTAGGTAATAAATCAACGTGAATAATGTTAATCCGAATTTGTATAATAACCTTAATGCTACTTGTTCTCGACTCTACGATATTATTTTTAGCGTCGGCGCAATTGGCGGAAAATTCAGCTATGCCGCGAACGTGTATGCGTGGGCTTGGAAACGGATGAAGCGTTTTGCCGGTGCGAGTTAGCTCACTCGTTCTTTAAAAGACCAACAATACAATATTCAGATGAACTTTTAGTGCATTTATTTGTATACATCACATTTGTGATGAAAAAAATATGAGTAGAAAACAAGAAATGTTGAGTGTATTGTACTTGTTCACTGTAATGTATTCAATCACCATTTAAAAGTCGTTTGCGATTTTTTTATTTAGATTTGCAGAAGTACACTGAAATCCGAGTGGATTCAGTGTACTTCTGTGAAATGGTAGTTTCGCGAATGGTTGCTTAACAATGGGAGTCCATTGTTATAATATCCAGAATAAATATGAAAAATTTCGCACAATCGTTTAATGACGTAAATATGCCACTTCTTTGAGCAGGTCTGCAGATTACATTGCACATGTAATTATTATTTTCATTCAACTGAATATTCCACAAATAATTCTTTTGATTGTCGAATAATGGTATTTCATTTTGTATAAGCAAACTGGATCGTCAAGTTTGATTTCAAGCAGAAGTAAAGAAGAAACATCCTCAACTGGTCGAATAAAACTAAGCTGGGGAATTTAACTTCTTTTATAGGACTCCATAAATTTAAAGTTAATATTTTTCACTAAGGTTACTTGAAACCAATCAATTGTTGATTTCTTTATAAATCAAATAAAAAAAATATCTTCATTTCTAAAATTTACAATCTTAAATGTTTAAACTTTAAGAGGAAAAGTAAGAAGTAGAGAAAGTTTATCGTGAATACTCTAATAGGTATTTCATATTGAATACCATACTTCAATACACTGAATATTTCTATCTCATAAATTAATCGAATAATAAATGCTAGCAAAGCCGAAATTGGTGGCATAATTTGAGTTTTTATTCATCATCATTTACGGCACTACAGCCGCGTGTGGACCTTGGCCCGGTCTAGTAAATCCCTCAATGCGATCCCATTCTGGGCTTTCGGTTTCCAAACTCTGACACCGATACTTTTAAGATCTTGTTTATTACATCACTTTTAAAATATTTAACGTTAAATAATCCAACCTTAAGTAAGTAAAGTGCGAGAAAAGCTTGATGAAAATAAATAAAATACAAATGCCACGCCATATGACTCACGCACAGAAATCCTAAATATAATATAATATAAAGTTGGCTCGTCCATATGACGCAACACATTTTATTTGAAATCTTTTATCTTGCTTTTATAGTAATACGAAGCTCGAATGTCTTTTTGACAATCATTGTTCTGTCAATTAAACAGTGTCTTGTATGATTTTGTCGACTTGTGCCAAGGTATATCTCCACACCTCTCACCGTTATTTTATATTAATGGAAACATTTTGTTATATTTTTCATTCCGGTTTCACGAAATATTTACTCAGTTTAAACAGCTCATTTGTGTTTGTTTACACTCACGGATCTTCAAGAACCGTTTTCGTAAATATGACAGACTAAAAGGGGAGTTACTCCAGTGCACTTCAGTCGAGATTCATTCAAAGCTAATTGAGTTAGGGAGTCAAAGTAGAATAAAATGTCCACGGTGGAGAGCAAAATAGATTGGATGATAGTACCAGTTTGTTTAGCGTCCGTAACTCGTTTTGTTGCCGTAACCAGAATTGTTTCGAATTCCATTAATTTTAGGCGCCCGTTTCCTGAGCGGACGTGACGTATTTCCAATGCTGCCAGTCATAGAGCATAACGTTTAAAACTTTTATAAATTGTAAAATTGGTCGTACAGTGAAACAAAGAATTAAAATTTAAAACTTATTTTGTTTTCGTTTTATCATATACAATTTGATTGACAATTACTTTGTTATTTTAAGCGAACTTTAGATGAATTATTGACACCTCTATTAACAACATATTATGACGATATTTAAATCGATTGTTAGCAAGATATTGTCACGCTTTTAAACGCATCTAAGGTTAATAGCGGTAGGAATCATCGCAAGCCAATAATACAAATAGACTGACTCTAGTCCAAAAAATACGAGATATACTGTATTCCTTTTTTCATTTAGCTACATGCAGGCACCTCTTATATCCTTATATATGTCACGTCAAATATTTGTCCACATGAGTCTCTTTGAATTTAATAATACTTTGGCCACCAATCAACAGGTCAGAGCGCAAAATAAATAGCATTTACATACATATATGTATTATGGTGTATTATTAAAGACAACACATTATTAAAGATGTTCTGTGTATTTAAGGACATACCACTGACCCCAAGTTGTTTCACTTTCATTAGTCATCACATGCATGACTTATGCACCGCATGCGTCATTGGCATTTCGAATTTATTAAGCCTCTGAATTCATCTTATTCAAAATGAAATTTTTTTAAGTAGGTTAGCAGTAATTTCAACAGTAAACAGGTACATCGAGACAACTTTCAAAAATTCTGTAAATAACCCTTAATCTTCATTTGCCCTAGGATTGTTTTACGTATCTTTAACTATCTTAACGTTATTGTTACTCTATATGCCTAAAGATTTAAATTAGGTAAGACGTAATTTATGGGATTACATAAAATAGAAGTTATCTTATTGAAAAAAAATGATTGTAATGAATGTAATCTCAGATTTCTTAATTAACACAGTCTGTCAGTTTGGTTACTGTTTACATATATTTGGAACACTTGTTTAGTTTACGCAACCACTAGTTAAATTATCGTCCGTATGTTCATAGTAATATTGACGTAAAGATTATTTGAAATTAGACATTAAAAAATCATACAGAACACATAAATGCCACTGAATAGAAGAAATAGTACCAAGTTGTTCGAATAATAGATGTGTACACACAATCATAGTTTAATTCAATTTTTAACAAATTGCATTGTTATAGCATGACGTATTTTAGAAATAAACCTGCGTTAGATAAAAGACTTTCCCTTAACATTGTTATTTGTAAATAACTAATACAAACAGGTAACAGAATAAAGTCACTCCGGATATTAGGTCCGTGATAGTATTCGCCGTTAACAAGTTTACCGTGTTCCGGCGTGCACGTCGGAAAAGACAACGTAATTACCGAACGGAAAGACCGTTCATCGTACATTTTTTTAGAGCTGACGAGATAAATATTCACTACCAACAGGGCTTCTATAAAGGGTAAATTATACTTAGTGTATGTACATAATAATTATATAAAAATGATAAAAACATACACCAGTATTTCCCGAAGGGGTAGGCAGAGCTACAACTAGGGCACCCACATTTCGCCGTACGTTTATTCATTGAATTATCTGATAGGTGGTGAGCCTAATCGCCGTTTAGAGCACAAATTCCAAACTTCGAGCTGATATTGAGTAGAAAACCAATAATAGCACTTTTTCCTCAACCAAGGACTTGAACCCAGCGCTTCAGCCATACCGTATGCGTAATACGTGATACAACGGCGCCACCGAGGAAGTAGAAATCAATGATATTTTTCCTAATTAATTGAGCTACCTTTTAGTTGTTATAACTTTAATAAATTATAGAATGGCTAACAACTTCTCTTCGAAGCTTCATTATCGACGAACGGAAGTTTCGTACTAGTTCAGATTAAATTTTGCAGTTAAAATGTATACGCGTGTATATTAATGGCTATAAAGTAGATGCTTATACATTATACAATATGTAAAAGTATATTTTCAAATTCAGTCATAAATATTATAAAAAAAATATTATTATATTACATAAAAATTAAAATTATACATTAAATTATATTAGTTTATATCATTTATTAATATATGTAATAAATGATGTATACGTAATTACAAAACTTAAAATTTAATTAAAAATAATACCACGTTTTATCTGTCTTTTGTAAACGTGCTACATATTTACACGAGTCATTAGTTACAATGTTTACTCTTTTCAATAGCATAAGATCAATATGTCTTTATCTTCATTTTTCAGTTTGGAACATATTTGTTTTTTTTGTAAATCTTTTAAATAGTTATGTTTTGTTTAATATAGTTTTATTCTATTACTACCTCGTTAAGGAAGTCTTTTTTGTAGATTAAGTCTGAAATTTGTAAAACTTTATTGAAATAAATTTATTTTACCTTATTTTACTTTACAATTCTTAAATGATACGAAGTACATAAAATGTATTAACACATTCAAATTTTAACATTGTTGCTCTCCATACAGCTATTAGAACCGGTTATGTTTATTTGAATTAACATCAATCTAACTTTATTAGGATCCATGTTTGTTGCAACACTAAATGTAAAATTCAATTGCCAACTTCAAAACTGATGTTTATTAAATGTAATGTAAATGTACAATTTATTTTGAAAATTATGTATTATTTGTTTTAGTTTTTTAATTAAGTTTAATTAAATTGGTATAAGTTCTATATTAAATTATAACTTTCATGTTTTACACCGTACAACTCATAATAGTTAATTAAAAAGTATGGAAGTAAAAAAATACAACATTGTTTATTATCTTTCTTGAGCTCTTCCAAGATGAAATGCTGTGACGCCTTACTTCTCATTTTTAATAGGTATATATAATATATTTCTTGATTTCGTTAACGAATCCGTAGAGAAACTCAACCAAAAAAGTAAATAGAAAGAATAGTTTAAAAAAATCGCTCCCGATGAACAATTTTAAATATAGAACAACGACTACTCGCTATGGTATGTTTTAAATTTAATTCTAAATGTAAACGATGAACGTATCATGCAACATCGCCATGTAGAATGGTTACATTATAAAAATAAAGAAGGACTTGCATTATGGAATTGTGGTAATGCTTACATGCCAAATGCTTCACTTATACACAAGATTACAATAAATTATGTCTGATGCGTAACAACCTGTCGTGGTATGAATTTATCTATGAATCATTTTCTGATTGTATTTAGGTACAATGAGTGTTTGTCTATTGAGCGTGGAAAAATACGAGAAAACTGCGAAAGGCAGTTGTGAAAGTTAGTTGCATTGGATACGTCTGCTATTTATGGTGACCATAAATAACGAGCGACTAGACGAACTCTGAGAAACGACAGTACCAAGACCAACAGCGAACTAGGTCGGAAAGATCTAACTAACCGAACAACTTTTTTATATTTCTACTCGAAATAAAATTGTAGTAATTATGTGGCTATTCACATCTGTCATAGTTGAATTCCTAATTAGAAAACGGACGAAAGGAACGAAATCATGCCAGATTATGTCTCATAAAAAATCTATTAATTTTTTATTTTATTTTGATTTAATTTCAAAGAATACATATATCGGCTTCCCAATCTGAGATAGCAAAACATAGTTTAATTAATATAAGATTTATTGATTCTAAAAAACTTTTTAGTACAAAAACGCACAGACCAGAAAACTGTAACAGATAAGCTCTTTAGGATTTTTAGTCCAAAAAATGCTATCGAGACTGCACGTTTAATTTTTTCGAAAAGAAATGTAAGAATTTCCGTAGCAACTTTTCTGTGTGTACTACCGATGAATAAACGCCTCAGTAGCGCAGTTGTAACACTATTAAGTTGTACACGTGTACGGTTAATGGTAACTGTATTAAAAAAAAGTATATAGATAATGAAAACAAATTTTAAGTCTCATGAACTGTAACAAATAATAACTTTCATCTTTGGAACTTCAAATACGAATCATATAAATTATATATTCGAAAATGCCTTATTCAAACGAATATAGATCATCTATCAACGTAATAAAGTTTCTTTATGTTCACTTAATAATCTCAGTCCCTAACTTTGTTAACTATAGAATGTGTACTGTTAGGTGAGGTTTAGAGAGGCGTTGTGCCCTGTACCTTTGTGTAACTTATAACCTTGAAGCAGGTCAGTGAACTTATACGGAAACGTGAGCGTAGCTTTTAGTACGCGGAGCTTTGTGTTGAGATAAACCAGAATTATAGTTTATCTACAATACATCTACAGATGTAGAATCTGTCTCAATTTACTGTCCAACATCGTAATTTTTTTTATAACTTTTTTTTTTTTAGCTTCGCTGATTTATTGAAAGTTGATATACAGTAGGAATACGTGATTGTGGAAATAATAGGCCATATGAAATATCGAGAAGCTTAATGGTAAACAAAATAAACTGTTCCCGAGAGATAGGATGAAACATAAAAGCTTTACTTTACACCGTGAGTGGCTATGCTATTAGACCATAACTTTCAACAATTTCCACAAAAAAAATTAATCTGCTTAGATTCTAGAGTTCCCTAAACATCACTGTACGCTTGCTAGAAAAATAGTTGCAGTTATAAGTTTACAGACTCAGTTTATAATAAGAAAGAGTTCTTCGTACTAATTGTGTTTCATACTTCTTTGATATTCGAAGGATATTTGACGAAAAGAAAGCTAACTTTTCAGTCCGAATTGACTTTTCAAGACTTATTCATATTTAATTCGTTTTTAAGGCGAACATCGATTAATCTAAACTATTTTGAAATAATTTATGCTAGTAAAAATGTATATACAGCACATAGAAATGACAATATAGTTTTACTGTAATATTAATTTTTCTCTCGCTGCTGGCGTAACTTATTACATAGAAATAAAATCTCTATTTATTATCAGGATGGTCCACTAGTCGCCGATTTTTATTTTTTTTATGTGAATTTAATTAATTAATTATTGTTATGCTTCAAAGCGATTTCTTACATCTTAAAAGTTGCTACTTTAAAACCCGTCTGTGCAATGCAAGCTCGTCGTTTCGATTTTTTTAATTTAATTAAAGCAAAGCATACAGTTATTTAATACAATTTTTAGCGAATAAACATTTAACTGGCATTGCAAAGTGAAAATACATCAAAATAACTTTTTCGTGTAAAAAATGTTGTCGATTATTTTCAATTTTATTTTTGAATCCTCTATATGGTTACTGTAAAAACTGAATCGTTAGCAATATGAGTCTGTTAGCAATATGAAAATATTTATATCTATGCGAACGAGAAATGATAGAAGACATAAAATCAAAATGCATTATAAATTAAAACTTAATTGGTTATGGTAAAAAAAATTACTGTGCTTTATAATATTATGTGTCTTTATTAGTAGCTAAATACTATTTGCGATTGTATGTTAATTTCTAAAATAACTACATATTTTGTTAAAATTGATGAAGGGCGTACGAGTATGAAATATATTTAATGTACCGCGCACGAAAAAGATCTAGATCGTATTGCGCGATTTGAAAATTGCAAATTTCTTGCAATAAATAAAAAGGAAATCTACAAATAGTTGCAGATGCACGTTTTCTACCTTTTATCAATGTGTTGTTAGAAAGCATCCCTGAATTTAGCCCCGATTATAATTCAGATTTATGACATCTATCTCAAGATTTTGAGATGAATTTGATAGTTGCCGTTACGAAAAACAAAGAAAATATCTCAATTATTACGTTAAATCATTAAATTTGTCTTTTGTATTTATTGTATAATTTTGGTTTTAAATTATAAAAATAATGTACAACAAGGTGATTAGAAATGGCGTGTACAACGCAGCATCTTGTTAACTTTTAAATAAAAGTTTCATCCGTAGAAATATATCGGTCATTAGTATAAATAAGTTATACAAATACTATTAAAATCGATTAAAAAAAATTAGAGATGTTTGAAAAAAAATAAAAAAAAATTATGAACTTTGTAGCCTCTCGTTGTACACATCATTTCTTAACAACTTGTATGTTTGACCGAAATTTTCAATAACATATTGGGATACATTACGTGAGGATTTTTTTTAGCTTTTAAATTTTGAATAAAACTAAAAAAAATTATGCAAAAATTTCTGTTATCAAAAGAAATCTAAATATAATTAAATAAAATTTTCTAATGACTTTCAGGACCTTTACGAGATGGATAAGTGCCTCAGGGAAAAGCCCCCTGGATGGTCCCCAAAATCGCCGTCGAAGAAAGAAGAGTGGGAAAATGATTTCCCTATGCCGCCTCGAAATCCCAACATTATCTCCCTAAAAGTGGCTAGGGAGGTGCAAACGGAACCAGAAACCAGTAATGATAAACCCAAAGGTTAGAAATCATTTTTATAATCGGCTTTTCTCGTAGATTAGAACAATAAAAGTTAAAATGTTTAATACCTAGAAAAATTCTTATCGCTAGATATTTGTATAAAATTACTTAAATTATTTCATTAAGATTATTACATTAAGTATCACGTAAGTATATAATTTGGCTACTGTCATCATTTCAATCGGCTTGCCAAACAGCTATTGTGTCTGTATCTCTGTTCTATCCCGCTTACTTGTTTCATAAATATATGAAACGCATAGTTTTATCTTTTCTGCGAGTATAATTTCAGTAATTTTAAAACATCTCCTCGCAATACTAAATCCGCTTGAAGTGAAAACATAGAGGAAATGATGAGATCTACCAAATTAAAATACGCCACGTAAGAATATTAAGAGCTTTTTAGGAGCAAAGTACTTAACTAAATAAGGGCAGAGAGGGACCGGTCTCTATGATAATATTGAGGCCTGTGTCAGATGAGTATGGTATTAGAACTATATTTTCACTTTACCTACATAGAATAAAGATTTCCCTAAACTTTACGCATTACTAATATCAGTCAACAATTTACTATTCGTGTGAAATTGTTATTGGTCCAGATTTTATTGGATAAAATTTCATTTTATAGTTAAAAGTTTAGATTTTTATTCGCGTTTTCGAATTCAGAAACAACGCTTCAAAAATTCGATGAAGTTTTCTTCCGTGTACTCGTATGAAACTTTAAAATGCTTATTGCAGTGTCAGATTAAACTTTTTTTACATTAATCGGTTACTGGGTCTATGTATTTTAAAGTAAGTAAAGTTTTAATAAATAGTCGTTTCAAAATCGTTATCGTACAATCAATTTATCAAAGAAAATTAAAAACCTACTAAAACATGTAGAGAGAGATAGACGTAACTAAGAAAAGATGATTGGATTTAATGTGTTACATTTAAGAATTAACGGGCAGACGTTGAGACCATTTAAGAGTTCACTTTTAGATTAAAGGATACGACGCCAATTTTGCTCTTGTTTTGTTTTCGAACCGCGTTGTATCGAAATACTTCAATGAAATGTTGAAGTATATTGCATTCCACAGTGCTGCCAACGTTGGTTATTGTATCCACTTTATATAAATTCTGTACGTTAGTCTTTTTAAGAATACAGGAATATTTGCAAGAAACCTTGGCGTTGAATCCGTACCGTAATATAACTGCGCCATCGACGTAGTTTGTAATATTCTATACTATAACAAATAAATTTAATGTTTATTTTCAAATGTTTTAAAATATACTGTAACTACCTGTGCTGTCGAAGCAAAGGTGAAAGCTTGTGCATACTCTTTTTCCACCTAAAGCAAATACTTAATTTAAATGATATTACGACTAGTCTTACCGTTAAGACCTTATTTTCAGAGGAGCCGATGGGCCCGGAGCCGGAGGGTTCGGAGGTGGTGTACGCGGATCCGGAGGGTTCGGAGCTGGTGAGCCCGAAGCTGGTGTGGCCGGGACGGATATGCCCGGAATCGGTGGGTCTGGAACCGGAGTGTTCGAAGTCGGAGTGCCCGGAATCGGTGGGTCTGGAGCTGGAGTGCTCGGAGTCGGAGTGCCCGGAGCCGGTGGGCCCAGAGCTGGTGTACCCAGAGCAGGGGTACCCGGAGGTGGTGAGCCCGGTGCTGGCGTGCCCAGACCCTAGGGCCGCCCCGCCTGCAGCCGCGGCGGCAAAGCGCCGTCGCGTACATCGCTGCGACTTCCCACAATGCAACAAAGCTTACACGAAAAGCTCGCATCTCAAAGCGCACAAGAGAACGCATACGGGTAAGTTCACAATTTTGAAACGAAAGTAATTTTTACACTTTTAATATACGCAATGAAACTCGCGTATATTCTTTAAGGTTTTGCATTCCGCATTGATCGGAGCATTAGCAACAATTGAAAATAAGAGAGTATTTCGCCAGCAACTTTGATAGCGGGACGTCAAGCACCTTCGTGACCACGAGTGTTGTGAAGTGCTCGAAACCTTGTTCATTAAAAATTTAAAAAAAAATCCGATAAAATTCGTAAAACTTAGTTTCTTTTGAAATGTAGTATTTTCGTAAATACAAGAAATCCTAAAGTTCACAAATTGATTATTTACTGCGTGCGACTTAGCAACATACATTAACCCTTTCAGACCTGAATTATTTTGTGTTTAATGTATCTAAAGAAAAAAAATGAACCATGTCGAAAAAGTTACAAAGAATGTTAAGAGATAGTGTTAATAGTATACATTTTTGTAGTTTATGATGTGGACATTTGAACACAAGCATTTTCAATTGCACTTGTAGCGAAATAAATACCACAACATTTTTCTTATATTTTATGTATACATTTGTGTACGTCAGGTCTGAAAGGGTTAAGAAACTTAAACGCTAACACTCGCGTTCGTCACTTAAACGGTTTAAACGTTAACCGTTTTAATAACTTTGTGATGTTTAGCCGATTCTTCTAGGAAGGACATTTCCTTAACCTCTAAGTATGAAATATCGAGACATCTTCGTTCTTGTGATGTGATAATTAAACACTCACTCTATACCTTTCAGGGAGTAATAGCGTGAACTGGGAAATTATAGCCCGTATAGTATGAGCGTTAGTCGCTGATCATCCGGCAAACCTAGTAATAATATCGGTTTTTTTTGCTACGTTACCAAAATTCAACATTAATCTTAACTTAGCAAGCCGTATTTAAAGATTCATCTATTGATTGCGGTCCAGGAAAAAACATATCATATTATAGTGATGAATTAAATTAACGAATGTAATTACTATTCAGTAATCTGAATAATTAAATTATATAAGAAAAATGTTTTCAATTACATTATTCTTAGGCAATCTGTTCTAGGGAATTAGGTCAGAACCCATCTTACTACATGGTAAGAAAACACACCATCGAGTAAACAATCAATAATCGAGTTTACATAGTTATTTAAAAGTCAGAAAAAGTAATACCATATTTCCTTACCGTTTTCAATACTATTCAGATAGTTTTTCATATTTTAATAATGGAGAAATTAGTAAGTTAATTAAAACTTATTAAATAATTATATGATTTCTAATTTCATTTTTGCAAAACAAGTTTATATCTCATAGAGTGTGGTGTTGTTATAAAGTGCGTGGGTGTGTTATGTTTATGAGTTAGTTTTTTTTAACAATTCCATCTTTGTGGTTACAGGTGAAAAGCCGTATAGGTGTCCGTGGGTTGGCTGCGAGTGGCGTTTCGCCCGGTCTGACGAGCAGACCAGACACTACCGCAAACATACAGGAGCGAAACCCTTCGAGTGTACCTACTGCGACCGCAAATTCTCCCGCTCAGATCACCTGTCGCTCCACATCAAGCGCCACGCATTTACAGCCCACCGACCTGCCACTACCCAGTTGCGACGGCGTTAAGGCAAACTCAAAAAACAATTCATACTTACTTCATTTCCCTGCATCATTAAATTTATGTCTTTGTGAGTGGTGATTGATTTAAATTGAATGATTGTTTTTTTGAAGTTTGTTTCGCTTTACGGTGTTAAAGAAGCGCGCGCTTCTGAGGATGGATATGTTTAAAGAGCGTTATAAGCCAAAGAATATCGCTATAAAGCGTAGCCAAGTCAACACTCATTGCACGATGAAAACATTTTATATTTGCCGTTGTTTATTGTGTAAGAGCTTTGTGTATAGAGAGGTTGTGTTTTATGTTGCGCTGTTGCATAGCGGCCGTGTGTCGAAAGTTGTGCCATCGTTGGCGGTCGACTAGAGGCCCGAGTTCATGCAAACTCGCGCCCTCTGTCAACTGTTCATCATCAAGTGACATATTATTTATTAAAACGCGCGATTTTCGGCAGATATTCCCACCGACGTCCAGCACAACCTTAATTTTAAGCTTAATAGGATGTCGCGAAGAAGCGTCGCGTTACCTGATGTTATGTCGATATTTTGGAACAATTATTGGCGAAATAGTAAATTTTTTCACATGTTCTTCAGTGATATTAAGTAAACGCAACAAATTGACATCACCTCGGCCGTCGATTGTTACGAAATATTGACAAAAACTTATAACTTTATTTTGTACTGTGTTAATTTCGAAGTCTTATTATTAACATATAAGTGGTATAAATATACCACTTTAAACTATGTGTACTTTTTTCATTCCGGTGGTGTGGGCCTCGCGGTGCACTTTAAGGTTTTTTTTATTTTATGTGCAAGAAAATGTCTGCTTCACTCATCAAGCGCTGCGGGGTTTCATTTAGATATAAAGCCTACGCCTTTACACACTTTAGAAAACTAAATATAATTTTATTTATGTAACAATATGTTTCTATTCATAAAGCTGAATACGTATTCCTAATATATTTTCAATTTACGTACACTAAGTGTGTAGAGGCGTTGATAAACCTAATTTTATTGTCAAGTTGATTCTGAAACGCAGTCGCAATTTTTAGTCGAAATAATATATTTATTCTTAAAATTCATCTTTCTAGATTCGATGTTAATATTGACGTGATATAAAGTTTTACTATAGCTCTGGATGTTATCAGTAAAACTTGATTTCGAATAAAAAAAAATTGTTATTGCATTCAAAATTTTACATTAACCGATACGAAAGCGGGTCAATAGAATTACGGCTGACATAATTTGCTTCACAACGACAAAGTGAAAGACTTTGTGGATACAGGGTGTTGTAATAATAGTGTTTTCAAAACAGGCTCAACATTATAGCAAAATTTTGAATTAATTGAATAACATTCCCCGAAGTTCTTTTCGAATCGTTTTGATGTAATTTATTATACTGAAGTACGACTTGTAAACAAATTATTGACTACTTAAATAAATTGTAACATGCTGAGGATTCAGTTAAAGTGAAGGGCAATGGTGATGGAAAGATATATCAATTTGTTGAATTTTTGAGCTCTAGGTAAATTCTAGGCAAGTCGGGGGCCAATGCAGCTGTCTTCCCTAATCTGACAAATTTTAACATTAAACTTTCCCCATTTACTAACGTTAAACATTCCATTCCGAAAATAATTTTAATAAGCTCTTGAAACAAACAATCAAAACATTCATAGAAATTTCGTGTGCACTAAATTGCCAAATGCACTTTTATTTAAAACATATATTGAGGCAAAATAATTAAAAAAATACATTTGGTCTAGACTTTTTTGAAACTAAATATATTGTACGATCAGCTTTTAATTTTATTTAACTACGTGTATCTTGTTAATGGAAAATAGTGATGCAAAACATCATAATTAACAAAAAAATATGCTTTAAACTCTTTACCGAATGAAGATTGAATTTATCTGGTTCCTAATTATTAGTACTGTGTTTGTTCATAACTGAATCACTATTAACTATTTAATATTTTAAAACGTGGTTGTTCTTTAAAGTAGGGCGTGTCAAGTGTCAAAAATTCACTTAAAATATCGTATCGCTTGCATTGATATATTTTGTACCATTTTCTTTACTCATTCATATTGACAATTCCTTTTTTCTAAGTCTTTTTCATAATACAACTTACAAAAATCTTACAACTCCATTTATCTAATATGTTATCTGTGACATCCTCTTAAATTGTATAATACTACGGTCACTTTCGGGAGATATTGATAAATATAATTAATAACGCTAGCACTCTAAACATTTGTAAAATGGCTTGTTTTTTGGAAAGACACCTAACCTATAAGAATAAATTCAAATACAACAAGTAGATCTTTATCCAAGACAAGACAAAATATTCAAGAATTGATTGATGGCATATATTGTATATTGGTGTTAAAATGTTTCTTAAATATTCCATCATTCATTAATATTAGTACAATATTGACTTGTAATTAAATTCAATTGATTGCCAAAAATATATAAATACAGTAAGTTAGAATACAATGATAACAAACTGATATTCACTTCCGTATGCGGGCATGGTAACTAATCAAATTTTAAATCTTCATTCAGTATTTGTGTTATGAATAAGACCGTTTGTGGAACCCGAAATACATAATGGATAATTCAAGAAATATTTAAAATGTGATTCATATGTTTATTCAGTATAAATGTACGTAGTAGTAACTTATATGTAATAGTTTATATACGTGTTATAGAAAACTTATGGAAATGTCGTGTATGCATGTGCTTCAATATATAAATGTGGTTCAATATAAAATATTTATATAAAATATTAATGTGCACTTGCGTTGAGAACTGCATGCTAGTAGGCGAGTAGATAATATATAAAAATATTGATGTTTATTAAAGATAAATATGTAAAATTAAAATTATAAATGTTAGCAAAAATTTTGATATAAAATATGCGGCTGTGTGGTAAAGAATCAACCTGTATATAGGTTTACGTATGAACCTACTGAAATATAGAAGCTGTCATAAATTTTTCAAGTTTCATTCTCTTTTCATTGACTTGAGTATAGTTTTTCTCATATTATATAAAAATAAATGTTTGTCCTATCAAAATATTCTAAGCATTACGTCATGTTTCGATAGCGTTTGAGGATTCTATGTGAAAAACGTTAAAATTCATTGATTTCAGTGTTCAAGATCTCTTTGTGTCATTTGGTGTTCACTCTTAACTTAATTTCTATTAATAAGGTTATCTTTTCGAAAAAGAATAAGATGTTTAATTTTTAGTTCTGCACAGACGGTGCTTTGTTTGATGTTGATTTGTTTTATGTTATTTGAAGAAATTTCATAATAATCTTTATTATTTGTACCTTAATTTAGTCCAAATATTTATAAACCTTATAAATATTTCAAAGAAAAAAATGTTTATTCGTTTATTTTAATGGATCGTAATATATTTTCTTTTTTAAATTAATGTCAATACATATTTTCTAATACGTTTAAGTTATGTCGATTTCATATTCACATTCCAGTATGTTTCAATTACGGTAGATTGATACATTGATGCACAAGTTTTATTGCTGTGCCACGTCCAATGGACGGCTGCAATTGATCGTTTCTAAAAAAAAGTACTTTACAGCGGAAACGTGTTTTTGAGATTTTGTACTATTTAATAATACTAGAAATGATACAAGCTCAGCCAACCATAGACAACAGTGATAGTATCAATATAATAGCGATTTTTATTAGGCTAAATGACATTGTTTTTAATTCACCCCATTCATGGGTATTAATCTTCATAGTACATAAAACCTTCAAAAACGTCAAAATTCGCCTCCATTAAAATAAAAATCTGTGATTAATCCTCACATTATTTGTTAACTGACCAGATTATTTTTAATTGCATTTATCTCTGAAAAGAAATTTCACAATTTTTTTCAGTAAATTTACAAATTTAAAGTATAACAGTAAGACATATATTAAGTAAATATTAAAGTAAAATAAGTGTGAAGTATTTAAAGTCGTTTTCGATTACTCTTTAAATGTTAAATAAGTAACTTAAAACCTGTTTATGCACAAATACAGTCCTGATGGTTTCAGTCATTTACCCTGTAGTATAACTCAATTGGTATAACTATTAGTAGTTTAAATATACGTATATAAATGTTAGTGTCTAAACTATTTCGATATTATATGAAATTTTTATTCTGTATCTCTTTTTAAAAATTTAATTGTCTCTGTGGTATATAATAAAAATGAATGTGAGGTAGATTCTCGGATCTTTGTCTAATGCTGTATTTGTTTAATAATTTTTTTTAAAATTGTCGCTTAATTCTTAATTGCACGAGAAGCTTCTCGTTACTTGGGAATTGATGTAAAACTATTTATTATAATAACATATACCTCTGCTTACCCCTTCGGGGAAAACAGGCATTAGGTATGAGCATAAGCCTTCATCGCATACAAGAGATGGGTTTAATAAGTCCCTAAACCTTAATGTATCTCATAGAATTATAATTTAAAAATAAACAACGGCTTTTTATCTTTCTTCTTTATTGTCAGACGTGCTAATAATACATATACCTACCTTAATACATTTATTTAATGTTGACTTATGTTCTTACATATTTGTACTTTTCGAATTGTATGTTTTAAGTATGACCCGTTGCGGCGGGTCAACTTATGTAGCCTTTTATATTAATAAAAATTTCTTAAATGTATGTTTCTTTTATTGATTTTGCAGATACATTGAGTTTTTAAATCAACAAAGAAGGTCTCTTAGATCAAAATAATAAAAGATATTCACTGAAGAAACATCGCATCTTCTGGAAATCTATCATACATTAGATCCCTTCCTAATGTTTTTTTTCTGTCAACATCATACGAACCCAGAAGCCGTTTTTGTTTTATTTAAAAAAAAAAACAGCAAATTATGAAATGTACTAATATTTCTTTTAATCCATCAATTTTATTATGAATATTAATGACAAAGTCGAAAGGTGAATATCCAGGACCATGTTGTGCCTGTCTCCCAGTCCTTTAGGATTAGGCTATTGACGTATCAATTCAATGAAACTACCTACCTCAACTTTTTCCGGGTAAAAAGGTAAGAGGTTTTTTATTACACAAATAATATATTAGCCCCCAATCACATCTTCGGACAAATACACATGATGAAAGCATTTGACTATCCTTTCGGAAAACACAGCTGTAATGTTAATATAAAAATATATAGATTTACGTGTTCTATACTGTTTAAATATTTATTTCTTTAATGTGTTGTCTAGCATGGCATACCTAGACATTTAGACCGCTATTGTACTATTTTTATGCAAAGAAGTTTGATTACGACAAACGCTCAATATTTACTAAACAAAAGTGTTAAAATACAAATATAGTAAAACATATCTTGTTTTCTATAATTTCATATTCAATTTCAAACATTTAAATTACTTGGAACGTATCATTATGTGTATATAAATAAAACGTGTAATTCATCTTGGTAAAAAATAATGAAAGGTAGGTCAATATTAACTGTGCATCTGAAGAATGCAAGGGCAGACTATACTTGGATTTCGGTGCCTGGAAAAATATTAAGTTTGCCGACAACGGGACATTATATATCAGTAAATATATTTATCACAAGGTAATATGTTGTTTACCACTGTTAAACCGTAAACGAAAATGTTAAATTATAGAAAAGCTCGAAAAATAATATTCACCTTAAATACACATAAAAAGACTTTTCGGCGATACATTTTTATATTTAATATATTAACACGTTTATAT
>JAABKM020000025.1:4128616-4177082 GCA_016277805.2 Papilio aristodemus | reverse complement strand
TTAGACAAATTAATATTACCTTGATGTTTTCTCAAACGATGATTTTCAGAGAATATTTTTACAATTGTAACAAAAATTACTCTTTATTTATATTATGTTAATGAAGTCTGTTTCAAAATGATGCCCCGTGAAAAGCATAACATAAACCTCAAACTGTATTATCGTCATTGCAACAAGTATGAACTGACGACAAAACTAGAGACACGTGTAAACGAACAATAACGGCATGTAACAACTAAACAAGGTAAAATCCTGTCAGTTATCTAGTGCTCCGCATAGTTAGTGACAGAGTTTGAAAATTCAATTACTTGTTTCAGATATTAGTTTTGAAAACTTCAACTAATTTTATACAAAGTAACTTAATAAAAATGCGGTATTGGAACTATTTCCTACAAATATTTTTACAGTACTTCGAATTAAGTGCAATCTGACAATTTTATTGGTAATGATACTTCAAATGATTTTGATTTTTTGACCACAATTAACAGATTATTTAAAAGGAATAATAATATTTAGTTACATTACGAAAGTAAAAAAAAGTATGCGCTCACCCCTATAACCCAGAGTGGTAGAAATAGACAAAGGGTTTCCGCTTTGCGAAATTCTAGCACATGTAGCACATCTACGCATACGTGCTCGTAGATTACGGGTACTTCTTATACTGCATTTCATTAGTATGTCACTAATTTGATAGAGGACAAAAAATTTGTCTTATTATTCTCTCCCCATCGTTCTTTTCCATATTCCTATTAGTGTATTCTAGTCAGAACACACAATTTCACCCTTTATAACATTATGTAATTCTTAATTTTACATTAAACATACAGCGGTTGTCAACAACATTACAACTATGACTACGTTGGACTGCAGGTGGATGGGACATTCTTTTAAAATAAATTTTGCGAAATTCGTGAGCTTCCGCGTTGAGCACGTCCAATTCCAATCTCACGTGAACTCCGCCCGCACCGCTATCGACCCGTACAGCCTGCGGGCCTGTTGTAATCATCACACTATGTAGTATTCTCTTTACAAGCGAAAAATGTTACACGATTGAAAACAGAATTAAACTCATAATAAATAAATCTTGAAACCTAATTTTATCTGTGGTTAATATCATACTTACATCGCCAACAGTCTAATGGGTAAGGGTTAGAGAGCGAGATATGCTGAACACAGTCATGGGTTCGAATTCGCCATTTTACTGTCGTAAACCATATTTTGACACAAGTTTTTTCAAGCTTAATTCGAATGGTTAAAAAAAAATTAAATTATAATGTTTTAATTATCTGATACTGTCAAAAAAATGTTCGTAAATGTATGACGCTCATTATCAATGTGCAACCAAATTTTTCATTTAACTTGAAGAAACATTTAATTAGAAGAAAGCTTACTATGTACTTTAATAATACATACAGTCACAAAATACAAGCACGCACATATGTACATAAGAAAATTGTGCAGAATTTTTGTAAAATTTAAAAAGACTATTTCATTTTCGCATGGTGTGAATATAGTTTGATGTGTAAAAAAAGTACATTTAAACATCAAATAGTCCATTCCAATCACTTCCATTTAATCTGTGCCGTTCGAAAAAAGAACGACTTCTTAACATTTTAAAATCATTTTATTTGCTCGAAATATGTTGCAATTTTACCTGTCAGCCACATACATTCCATCAGGGATGGAAACGCCACGGGTCGGAAAAACATGTCGAAATGTGGGTGCACTAGTTACATCTCTGCCTACTTCAAGAGTACAGGCGTGATGGATTTTTATATTTATATTTTAACATTTTCTCTCTTATGTATACAAAGTTTCTTTTCTTAATATTGAAGTAATTAATTGTTAAGAGATAACACTAAATATATGTATTATAGTAAAGTATTTTTATGCCCATAAAGATACATACATCATTGTAGGAAAATTGAGCTTGTTTGATTTATGCAAGTTGTCAAGTATCATTGGTCGGCCATTTATCAACTCAAAGCGGTACAATTTACGATCGATTTCGACTGCTCCAGATCATGTGTTTGCGATACACTCTACGAAATGGACTGTACTTACAAAATACGAAACTCAAATATTGCATCCGTCACTTTGAGCAGTAGACAGGGTTCTCAAATATTTATTCTGCATGATCTAGATACAATATACATTCTTCTTTATACTAAAAGAAAAGAAGATGACCGACTAATCTTAAACAACAATCAATAAATGAACTAATAACATAATCGTTAGCAATAATTAATAAAGTTTATGGCTTTTATTCAGAAAAGAAGAAGAAATAAAATTTCTTAAGAAAAAAGGGTGAAAAAGAATAGGGTAAATTAATTGAATAATAATGTTAATATTTTTTGTACTCGCTTCATTATTTAAATAATTATTAACCAATTATAAAAGAAGGCAACTAAAAGAAAAGAAGAATGTTAAGCATAAAGCTATATGCGCTTATAACTAATACAATAACATTAAGAGCGAAGTCCATCAGAACGGTCTTTACTAGTGATGTAATAATTTGTTTTAATTATTAAAAGTTGTACTACTGAGTAACGCTGCACGGATTGAAATAATTTAGCTAAGAATCAAATCTAATGGTATAATCCCCGATGAAGCTGCTCGCTTCCGCATTATAGCACCGGTACATTCTAATTTAATTTATTTCGTTCCTTTGCACTCTACATAAGAAATATTTTACGAATAGTTTTGAATAATAATAAGAATATAGAACTGGAAGTTGCTCAATGACCAAGATTCGGTTGTGATTTTATTAAAGTACATTTAAATGAAATGCATAGAAATAGTTCTTACTACGAAAATCATTTAATAGTTTTATGTAATATTAGGTTAGGGTTAGGCCCTTCGGGCGGTGAATTGGGGAGGCTTGTTCCAACGATCGAGTGGCCTCGATGTCTGGCGCAGGCGGAGTGGCGGATGTATGCGAAAGCGTTCCGTGGTCACGCCAAAATACGCGGTAATAACAAAGTTAGGTTTTAGGCCTCTGGTACACAGCCTTAGGCCAAGAACTGACGCGTATTGACATAGAACGTGGTGTTTAATTTGAAATCCTTGCTAGTTTCAAATTAAACACTGCCTTTGATGTTCAATACGCTTTGGTTCCGAGCTGTGTGCTAGAGGCCTTATTCATTGAGCGATAATCCGCTTTTGCCTGGCAATGGCGGATATGCTTAGGTACTCGTAATAGTCATATGCATTTCCTCACATTATTCAAATGGTTAGGTTTAGGTGTTTACAGTACGTAATAAGTCGACGTGTCGAATATTTCTATCGTATAAGTCTCAATATATAAGTTTATAAATAAAAATGAGCAGAAATCTCCTTCCGCGTTGATTGTCAACAGCGAACTTAGAACGTGTACTGAGCTCAGGACTAGAAAGATCCTGAGACAATTACCGACATACATTGATCCCGAAATGTTTCTTGTAATTCACCATTGTTGATTACATAATTCTAAAAGTATCACTAAACTCTAAATCAATTGTTTTACCTTTTTTTTAGTTTAATATTATTTCCTTGTCAAATATTCTTGATGTCACTTATATTTAATATTCAAGCCATTAAGCCAGTCAATGTGTGTTACATGTTCACCCTCTCAGGGTTAAAGTATAGAGCAGAATCGATATCTGAATGCAACACTGTCTGTATTGCGTTGTACCTTTCAGAACGGATGGAGGATATATAGCATTAGCCAACAAGGAATATGAGATTATTAAATCAAACTTGTTCAATTCAAGCCAAGAATTATCTATTATCCGGTTTAATATATAAAATGAATTTTTATAAATTAAACTGAATTAAATGTAATTAATAAAACTAAAAGGTATGTTATATTACGGGAAAGTTTTTTTTTAATTTTTACAAAATTATTGTAAATCATTGACGAACATAATAAATTGCCGGAATAGTAGGCGCTTATATTCGAACAAAGACAAGTTTTGTCTAAAATTAACTGATGTTCTTGGAGTTCGATCTGGCAATTCTTAAAAGAGATCCTCGAGTGATACTGTGAGGTAGCATCGTGTGAAAATCTGGTTTGTTTGTGTAGCCTTTTTCTCTCTAATGAGGTAAAGGAAAAGTTTTTTTTTTCGAATGAACAGCATAGTTCTTTTGTTTTAGAGTTCCTAGACTTCATAATGAGATATTTAGTACGCTATAAAATGAATATTGATGCGCTTCCGTCGTACAGAAGAACTCCGCAGAACATTATCCACACTAAAAATGCCGCCTGTACAATGTTCAAGTCGAGATGACTGATGCTCAAAGTGTAAATATATACACATTATTGCAATACAATATCCATTGAATCTAAGTGTTAAACTAGTAAGTGTTTTTAAAGAACAACGTAACAAGGAAAATTGTTTGTGTAAACAGCTTATAAAAAGTCCATACTCGACTTACTCGAAGCAATTCTTCTAAAGTACTTATACTTGTTTTATTGAAAATGGGATTTGTTTTCTTTAAATCTATTCACTTAAGAAGAGATAACATTTTGACTTAGTAGCTCTCTTACTTCTTCTATATCCATACAAGATGTAAGAAGTACCCGTAACCAACGAGCATGTATGTAACGATGAAGTAGATGAAGCGAGAGAGGTGTGGCAGGATCGTACCAAATGGATATCCATAATCTCTGCCTACCCCTCTGGGCTACAGGCGTGAGGCATATTTATTTGTTTATTCATACAAATAGGTATAAAGAGTTATAATCATAATATTTTTAGTCATACTTCGAGCTCATTCCTAAACCATCACAGTTATTCCTCGAAATTAAAACTGTAATTTCTATAAACAGACATTTGAATTATATTTAAACTAGAAATAGCTGTTTTGCTCTTAATAATTTTTCTTTACTAATATGTAATAGCAATCCTAGAAAAATAAAATAAAAATATAAACATAAATAGATACGTGTCTTATCACTTTACTGCTAAGAAATGTACCCATTACACTCTCTCAATGTAAAAAAATTTCTTAGCCTTGACGGACAACATCCATTGTTTGTTAACGCTAGTAAGGTAACAAAAATATGAGATATTTATAAATAACACTGGGCAACTAATTTTTTTTTTACATAAATTTTGTTGGATTCATATTATAGTTAAATATAAGTAGATATTGTAGATTTTTGTATTTTTCATACAGTTGAAATTTCTTTTTGAACCTAATTATTCTATTATAAATCTCTGGAGAGTACGATTGCCGTTCTTTTTTTTTCTAATATCATATTCATAATGGAAGCTAAAAGCTGATGCGACGTCTATTGTGATTGCAGTAATAGACCATCCTCTAAATGTAAAAGTTCGATCTTGAATATTTCGAGCCCGATGCCGCATCAGAGCTTTCATAAATTTTGAATATGATTTTTTTTTAAATAGCATCGCAAATATTAGATGCAATACCACGGATCAAATGTATAAATACAAACTAAAATTGTCACGTTATTTTAACCTCGAATAAAATTCAGTGCTTTACATTTTTCCTGTCAGGCGTACTATGTACATTACTCCCGATATAGAGTTGAAAAAATGTATTGTAGCATAGAATTTATTATTTATATCATTTATAATTTTAAAATATACATATTTTATGAGATTTTTGTAGACTATTAAACAAGCGTGCCAAGGAAGTTTCGACGATAATAATTATAAGCTGTCATTATATTCGTAACAGAATCGAGAATGACCTACAATATTATGTGAAAAAGAAAATCACATAGAAATTAAAGTTAGACATACAACACTAAAATTAAATTGTGCGCTAGAAATATGTCCGAGGAATAAAAAATATTATAAACAAAAACTCACGCCTCAAGGTCGCCCTATGTTATATGCAATATGTGATTACAGTATGTGTTGAAACCAACAAATTTTTGACTCATTTTCATAAAATTTCATGTTACGTCACGTGGTACTTACAAAAAATTCCTTTGAGAAAAATAAATTTATTTTCGTTCGAAGCTGCGGTCAACGCCCAGTCTTTTACAAAATGTCAAAGTGTTTAAATGTCCATTATTTAAATGTTTAAAAAAATACTCATTTAATGTAGACAAAAAAAACATATCTCACGCCAGTATTTCCTGAAGGGGTAGGCAGAGGTGTAACTAGTGCACCCACATTTCGCCATATGTTTTTCCGTCCCGTAATGTGATAGAGGGCGAGCCTATCGCCATATCGGGCACTAATTCCAAACTCCGGGCTAGTATCAGGTTGAAAAAACCCAATATCATATTTCCCTACACGAATCGAACCCGGGACCTCAGCGTTGCAGCCGTACCTTATACGTAGGTAGTACGTCATACCACTGCGTCATCGAGGCAGTTATAAACATAGAAAATTATGTGTAATACAAAGACACATAGAATAGAATTTCATTAACTATGTTTATCTACCTCAGACGCTAGTTCATATCTTAAATTTTTCCATTTTGCACATTTTCTATAACGCTTTGTCAAGAAACTGGAAAAGTTTATTCAAAGTTCTAATAAAATATTGTCATAAGTATAACTTCTTAATTTCATAAGATGAGAAAAATTACAATACATCCTAGATGTTAATTAAAACAACAGTCAAACTAAAAAAAAATCAAAGTACTAAATTTTGATTTTTTTTTTCTTTAATAACTGTATACTTTTTTAACCTTCGTCTTACAAACTTTGACGCAATCATAACGTCAAAGCTTCCTTTGAGAGAAGCCTTCGGCGTATGTCAGGCGTACATGTAAGAAAAATTAATTTTTAAAAACAAATTATTTTAACCTTAAGCTGACTTTTGTATTTAATAAGTTTTAAACTTAATTTTACTTCTAAAATATTTTCAATATTCGTACTTTGCTAAAGTTCTTTAAAGGGCTTTTAAAGGGCGGGAAAGCGTTTACAATTTCTCTAATGTTGTGAATAGATTTGGACTGCCGCAAGTGTTAGACGACCCAATTTTTGTTTGAGCCTTTATACTTTAAACAACGGGCAGACTCGTAGTCGATCTAAAAATGACGAATTTGTTTTAGAATAACTCGTCTGTTTTATTTATATATTTTTTTTATTATACTAGTAATTAAAACTTATAATAAGTATGTCAAAAAAAGAATATCCATAATAAATCTCCGCCAGCGGACGTGTGATGAATGGAAACTAAATTTAAGTAACGTTATATATAAAGCTCATGTAAGTTCAATATCGAGTATCATGTTATAAATAGTGTTCCCATACATAGGTAAAATTTGCGATAGACGACGACTCCTTCAAAACTTAGTTTGCAAGTGCCTTTGTCAGTGTGCCACGTAAATTGAGTAAACACGAGGTTGCCTCATAAGATGTGATCAAATTAAAACTGAATATACGATCGCCATAAAATTTGTGGTGTCTTTTGAGAAACATACGAAGGCGATGCTTTAAAAATTCTAGTAATACTATATAATACATATTGCTTAATGTTTAGCTGTATCAATTTTTTACTCACAAACCCATTTTTATTTGATTGAAATAAAGAACACATATATCCATATTGTTGAAATATACATCTTAGTATTATATATTTTAAGAATTATATTATGTAAATTAATTATTTAAATTATGATAATGATTATGAATTGACAATAGCCTAATGGTTAAGGATGCGATCTACGTGTCATGCACAACATGGCCGTGGGTTTGATCTCAGATTCGACGACCTGAACCATATCCTAGTACAAGTCTTTTATAGCTTAGTTGGAATGGTTAAAAGAAATATTAGTAAATTATTTTCTAATCTGATAATATTTTATAAAAAAAAATTATTTACGAGATTGCAGCTCGTACATATGTATATTCTAATTTGCAATCTTTACGTATTTTGATCGAGGATGTCTTAAAGTAATCTTACTACTTTCTAATTATCCTTCCATTATGCTCAATGGACACAAATTAAGCACATTCAAGGAACCATAAGGCAATTACCGTTCTTGATTTAATACTAAAAGCTATGTATATAACTCAAATACGAGCTAATATTGAATAGGATTTGCGTGCAATGAAGCGTGATATGTATGTATGTATTTAGTAGAATTAATATTTCGCTGTCTGTAAGTGACTAGCAATTAAACTGTATACGAATTCGTCGATGTGGAAGCCACGAAACACCAAACTAAACTTTGTTATATATACGTAACCATCTAGTAAAGAAATATTATATGTTTAGTTCTTTGTTCACGTATGAAAATCGATTAAAGAAAACTTAATTCCCTAGTCTCTATATAGCTCGCAGAGAAGGGGCGGACGAGCTTGCAAAGCAAGCCGCAGTGAGGGTAAAGACCACACTTCGCTACGATAAATGCCCTATTTCATTTGTCAAGCGACATCTTCATTTGGACTCACTTGACGAATGGACAGATGCTACAAGGAGGGAAATACGGCCTCGACAACGAAGATCTTCTTCCCAGGCGCCGTAAGTGCCTACGCTGTACTCCATAAACTGGAATTGGACCTCGTGTTGGTAGAAGTGCTGACGGATCATGGGGGGTTCTAAGAACCCCCCATGACCCGTCAGCACTGCAACAACGTCAATACAGCAACGGAGTACAGGGTACTTGCACAAGTTTAAGTGCAAAGGGAGCACCTCTTGCATTTGCGATCCGGAGCGGGGTGCATGTGTGCTGCACGTAATAGCTGAATGCCCTGTATTTGAAAATCAGAGATATACCTGTGACGAGAACGTGAAACAAAAAATAGAAATTAATAACATACAAAATTTAATTAGAAACGAAGAAAATATACAAATTTTATTTGAATATAAAATAGGTTACAAAAGTAGTTATAAATAGAAATAAGACATAATTTTAAATAAGAAACTAAAACTAGAATAATATTTAGTAAAATTATTTATTTGTATTAGATTTATGTTAGGTATTGTAGTAGATAAGAAGACAACTTACAACTACTTATTTTAAAACTTTAATATTATTATGAAAATTCTTTAATATGTAAATATAAAAACCCTTCTGCCAAAGTCCCTGACTCCAACATGTTATGGGTGAACGAGAGGGCGGCATAGCGTCACCCAAAACAAAACAAAAAAAACAGCTCGCAAATATACTTTTCCGTTCTTCTATTATATTACCGTTTACCATTGAAGATCACCAGTCAAATCGACTCAGGGTTGAAATCAGGTTTATCATATAATGAATGTAACAAACCTCATGTCAATTAACATCTAACGTGGCACCATTAAGTTTTCTCGAGATTTACTTTTTTACTCCGGAGCGACGACTTATGGTTCAATATTTAATCTTTCGTGTCAGTGTACTGCAGCCAGTCGAGTCGAGTAGTTAATATCTGACTTATATTCAAGGACTGTGTATGTTAACTATTATTATGTGCACGGAAATGTAAACTACTTTACACATTATAAGACAAAGTCGCTTCTCGCTGTCTGTATGATTAGATCTTTCTAACTACGCACCGGATTTTAAATCTTTACACATTTTAGCCGGTGTAGGTTGCCAGTACTGTCATAAAAAAGGTTGTTATATTTTGTTTCTTTTTGAAAAACTCAAAAACTATTAAACTAATTTGAAAATTAATCTACGTTATATTTTATTTTTTATTTATCATCTCTGTCAAGTGGAGATAAATTTTATTAATAAATATAGGCTTTTAGCATTCGCTACTGTTTATCACTGAATGATAAATGTAAAACTAATGATCTAAACAAACATCTTTCACCGCAAACAAAATCAAAGGTCGAATTTTTATTAATAAAACAATTAAGCTTAAGAAAAAATGCTGTGTCTGAATCCAAAATAACTTATTAATTCAAAATATTTTTCTTGTACAACTTATAATTATTAGTTATCGACCATAAAAAGACGATAAAATTTATAATACAGATTTTTTAACATATTAAAGCACAGAAATGTTTATAGTATTATAATAACAAATAACATTTAATACTTCAAGTCACTAGTGCTTATTACTTAATAACGTTTAGTAACATAAGTAAGTTTCTAACATTTAGTCTACCTCACTGAGGTTGAAAGTCAATAAAATAAACGACGAGCTTTCAAGTGCTATGCTAATTCTAGGAATCTGAAAATTTGAACTGAATTGAATTTCAGACGAGCGAGCTTACGTTATGTGGACTTATAAAGTCATATATCCACTAATAGTGTTGTAGCTGTCGAGTCTTGTGTGAGAGAAGTGAGATGTTATTCTTTATTATCACTTACTTAGAACTCGAGATCTATTTATAATATAAAACGAATAATAATAATTCCACGATAAGTCCACAAAGATTGGTATAAGTACATATCGTATTATACATATAATATTATATATGTATTTATGCATGTAAAACATCTTAGGATTAAAGTTTATATTATTTTTATTCGATTAATATAACGAATTTGGCGAAAGTAAGAATTTTAATAAGTATTTTAACGAATTAGATGCAAATAAAGTTATAGGTTCTTCTTGTTAAGAAGGTAAAGAAAAATTTAATTCTGGAGTAGTCTTGAAAATCTCGGGTAACTAAATCAAACTCACCTGTAACAAGAAAGAAATTTCCGTCGTACAGTTAAACTTGAACCCGAACTTGAACTGACTGAATATGAAGAATCCGCCCGCCTTGCAATATTACTTCGAAAATGTTGAAGATTGAGCAGACGAGACGACACGACCCTTGAAATATTCAAGTTGTTATAACTTCTTTTGAAAATCAAAATGCATGTTCAATATTTATCTTAGTTCCTCATGTTTAGTTAAAAACTTAACACGTCTATGTGATTCAAAAATCAACTAAATTCCGTACAAGTTATGCATTTAAGGAGACTGCAAATTAAAGCAACGTATTAATTTTGTCCCGAAATCTTTAACTGCCTCTGTGGCTCAGTGGTATCACGTATTACGTATACGGTACCGCTGCAACGCTGAGGTCCCGGGTTTGATTCCCGGGTCGGGAAAAATAATATTGGATTTTTTCAACTTGATATCAGCCCGGAGTTTGGAATTTGTGCCCGATATGGCGATAGGCTCGCTCTCTATCACATCATGGGACGGAAAAACATATGGCGAAATGAGGGTGCACTAGAGAACCACCTCTGCCTACCCCTTCGGGGAATATAGGCGTGAGATATGTTTTTTTTTCTTTAATATCTTGATTAATATATTAATTAATTACACTCTTAAACTTTCATAAATACACAAGTACAATCTTAATTAATCCTGCCCCGAGCTCATCAGTCTACGTGATACATCCGAGCAGTAAACAAAAATAAAAATAAAAAAACTTAAATTTTTCGTCGTGAACAACAAAATAAAAGATTATTTTTCAAGTACCTACCTGTGTGTATAAACATATACATACGTTACGAACGCTCGCCATGTGCCTTTGATTCTGCGGTAGTAAATTGCATCTGTTTTTATCGGACGCTAAATCAATATTCCCGCAAGCGGTATTGGCGCACGCTGAGGGGTAACTTTGTCAAGAACGTTACTAAATTATTCACTTGACTCGGTACACGCTTATATTTAGCAGCATGTGATACTTAACAAGATTGACGCTAGAAAATTCCGTTACATGTGTAAAGTAATTGTTTTAATCTGTTGTAAACAAAAAACATATCGTTTTTGGCAAATTCCTGAACAAGTCAGGGTGAGCAGAGCTTAAATACTATAACGATTTATCCCTACAAAATTAGATTTAAGAAGAAAATTAATTAAAAGAAAAAAACAGTCTTTTCTTAATGTTGCAATATTACATGTTTAGTGTAAATTAATTGATAACAGTTATTGTGTAGCCCAACCAGATACACCTATAATTAGCATCATTTAATTAAATCTTTGAAAAAATTGTTATTTTTTTTTAATTTGCTAATTTTGCCTTCATTCAAAGTTAAGAGCGGGTAACGTAACTTAACCTAGAGAGTATTAAATAACTTTAACGATTACAAAAATAAAAATTTATTTTTGTCTACAAAGAATCTCATAATCTGATTACTTTACTATAATAGTGGCCACGGAAGGCGGTCATACAACTTGAGTTATCTAGTGCGTATTCATCATGGATAACAAAATGGCTCATGTAGACAAATCAGTTCATGATAAAAAGTTGCACACATATTGATAGGTATGCTATCTGATCAAACGTACAATATAAATAATTGTCCAACTAATATTTACAATTTGCATAGTATATTTACATTTCAATCTGTATACATACAGTGGAAACATTTATGACTAAACATGTTAAAATTGAAAATAGATAAAAACGTAACTGCTGGAGATAAAAGATTGATAAAACTATCAAAGATTATCATCTTGAGTATAGAGATAACATTAAATGGCAAGCGTTTTTAAAATAGATTCATGGCGCGAATATTTTAAGTAACCAATCAAAGCTATCTAATATTTACATATGTACATTGGTTATTGTTTTCTATATGAACACATTAATTATTTTTATTTTCATTTTAATGCAAGCTATTTGACTGCGAATTTTATTAACAATAAAGTATATGGAGTTGAGTTTTAAAAAAGTCGTTTATTATCTGTTCCTACATGAACCAATAGAATTGTGTTGCGCGTGTTCTGATAAAGTTATATCGTCACACTTCCTTCACTACGATTAAACGGTTTGTACAGGTGCGGTGCTCGGTGCTAGTGCTCCTGATAACAAATGTTCTCAAAAGGTTGTGCCACGAGAACTCATATTCTACATGTGCTGTGTTATAAATATTGCTTTCGCAATGAATTTTGAAATGTGATTTATTCAGTGAAGTGACGAATTGTTATTTAATCGATAATGGATAAATCAAAACATAAAGTCGGGAAGAAGTCGGATAAGAACAATAGTAAAGAAAAGTCCCCGCTATTTGTTTCAGATGTTAAAAACTTAAAAGAAAATCTTAAAATTAGAGAAATTTTAAGAACTGTTAAAATGAATAGCAGTATGCGCTTAAAATCACCGCAATGCAGCAAAGTAATGAATAACAAAGATGTCAACGACAACGAAGACTGTTTTGAGGATGCATCACAGGAACTACAAGACCATTCGGCAGTAGAATCAAATCCGAGTGCAACAAATCCAAATGTCATCACATCAACAATAAATGTAGACACAGAAGTAGCTGATAATATGTTACAAAAAAATGAGAATATCAAGGTCACTATTAATGTAATAGATACTTGTAATGAGAGCAATGATAGTACAACGTCAAATACGATATCAGTAAACTACAAGGACCCTGTAGAATCAGAAACAAATAAAGAAATAACAGAAAATAATTGCAATATCACCGAAATAACCTCATCGCCTAAACCAAATAATAATATTACAACTTTAAAGCCAAGAGATAGAAAACTATCCCTAGATCAAACTATTCTATCTAGACGCACAGGTTTATCTCAATCAGAGTTAGATTTAAATTTAATTGGTAAATCACCATTGGAACGTAAGTCATCATTCTTTCGTAAAAAGATGGATAATTTTTTAAAAAACACGACTGAAATATTTAAAAGACAATCACAGAGTGTTAAATCGCAACCGTCACAACGAAGGGGTTCTAAGTCTATATCTCTACAATCATTGACAGACAAATCTTACACCAGCAATGGAAATAATAACGAGAGTTCATCACACAATCCACAGGTAACTTTTTTATGTTATATCATGGCACGTAATATAATTAATTACAATCGCAAATACGACCGTAATATGAATTAGCTTGAAACATCACCGACTGTTTGAATTATGAACCACTTACGTACATCCAAACATTGTCAAAGTAATTATTAGTTGCTGATAATTACATCAATACGTTGTTATATTGAAATAGTGGCAAACCGTGTACAATACAAACGTTTTGAAGAGACTAGTGTATATCATTTCATAATTTGTGGACATGTAATATATTTATTTATTTTTTTCAATTTATTTTGTATGAATAATTTCTTAATACAAACATAAATCTAATTTAACTTAATTTTTATAATTAATAGTTTTTCTTGATGATATTCCAACTGTTGTATTTGTTAAAATAATTTGAACGTTGTCATACATGTTTTGTATTTCAAACTTTATTTGGATTTCTAATGTGTTTTGGAGTAAAGGTAATGTAAACGTGTAAAAATTATTTACTATTGTCCTAATATTTGTATTTTTACACTAGGGTAATTATTATTATTATTTATATTTTAAGGAAATTAGAAACAGCGCCACAAGTCTGTCAACGATGGCACGCAGTTCATCCATGGCCAGTAGTATTTGTCGAGAAGGAGCCGAACAAGACAGTCCCGCAGGAAGCCAAACCGTGTTGTTCACGAGTCAGCCACTTGGTGATTACTCATCAAATAGCGTCAATAGTTAGTATGGACGAGATAAAATCTCAGCTTTCACAAATAATCATGGTAAACACATATCGCATTAATGTGCACACAATACTACGTTTAAAACGCAAATGTCCACAAGTTGTCTTAAAATTGCATTAGTGACTTTTACAACCTTACATGGGAAACGCCGTCGTCACGGCCAAATTAAAAATACGAAAAATGAAGCATTTAAATATACTAAATATTGGGAAAGAATTGTGACTAAAACTGGCATTTGTAATGACTCCTTGCTAGTTTATGTTTCAACATTAAGGCCGAGATAAATAGACAATACTAACTCATGGCTTAGCCAAAGCAAAGCTTATGTTTTAAGTACGACATTCAAATAAATGCTGTTTACCTTAATATCATTCGAAATAAAGAATTAATAATAAGAAAGATATAAAAACAAATACATTACTCCATAGGTTAAAGAGTATATGTTATTGCATATAAATAAATATGCGTCACGCCCGTAACCCAGAGGGGTAGGTAAAGATTATGGATTTCCATATGGAACGATCCTGGCACATCTCTCTCGCTTCATTTACATCCATACATTGACGCATACATACTCGTCGGTTACGGGTATTTATTCATCGCCTTATTCTAGTATGTCATTTGCTTGTCTTTATTGTATGTTTGCATGCATATTTTTAAATATATACAAAAAACGAAACTAAAATCAATTTTCGATAATAATTTATAGATTTGAACGAGCCTTATGCACAAGAGTCGCTTTTGAAATCCCGTGCAATATCTATGAGCTCCGGTTTAGACGCGCCGCAGGGTCGACTACGACGGAAAGCATCAAAATCCAACAGGTAACAGACAGCTTTCAAATACATCCTCTTACTGTGAACGGACAATTTTCACAGTATTTGTAAACCACATTACGTTCATACTGATACATTCGTGATAATTTTGATTTATATTTTATTCAATTAGTAAAATTTAAATAAATTTCTCTATATGTTGGTTATTTAATTTAATTTCAATTTTTCGTGAGACATTAAAAGAACTAAATAATCTTCAATAGTTCTTAATTTCTTTAGACATTTTCTTTTCTATTTTTTTTATGTTACATTGTTAAAAGTAACTTGTCAAAACAAGACTCAAACCTATAGGCAAACTGATTTACGGTTTTGTGGATCAACGCAAATTTCCTTATTTATTAACAAAAAATAATACTATGGTTCAATATATGTTCAGTATATGGTGGTATGTTTTTCCTTCCAATGATGTAACAGGAGGCGAATCTATTGTCATATCGGGCGTAAATTCCAAACTCTGGGTGAGCCCAGAACTGAATAGTGAGCTATTCAGTTGAAAAAAAAACAACTATCCTATTTTACTACACATTATGACTTTTGTACCTTTATATATTATTATAATCTGTCTAAAATAATAGGTTTTTTTTTATTAATTATAATATTGATAATTGTTTATTTGAAATTACAAGGTATTGTTCTTCTTTTTTTATTAAACATCATTAATAGAAGACAGGAAATTTATTTATTCAAACAAATTAGCTTAAAAATTTCATGTTGAACCTATTTTTTTATGAACCCCTCGTATTCAACTTAATCAAATCATTGTTTTTCTTCAGAGTGTATTTTCTACACAACTAAAGAAGTTGAACAAGAATCTGATTTTTAAAATATCTCTTAATCAATTTAAAAAGTAGTACTGTCTAAAAATAACATTGACAAGTAAACATATGTTAACGTCAGAATTATTTACTGTGTGAATGTTTAAACATATTTTTGAAGTGTGAGTACGGTGAATGTATAAATATCCAGGGATTTTTTTTTAATTTTATAAATAATGTGACTTCCTACCCTTACAAAATCTGCTGCGATTGTGGAGAAAAACTCTAGTATTTTTTATAAATTATCATTTCTGTTATTATTTCTAATAGTTGTTTATTTTAACTACTTAGTACTTTAACATTTCAACATGTGAAATAAGGACGTTTAAAAGGAAATATTTCTTTATTAAAGCCTTTGCTAACTCCCTTTAATAGAAATACCAGGCTTCTTTCTTTGAATCTTGACTTCCTATTGTGATATTTGAACAATCATATTTCTATTTCTCATTTCAGTAGCTTGGCCGCCGTTACACACCATAGATATGAGTTTATTGCCTCACATAACAAATATGAGCTCGTATTTATTGTCAAATAAATTGCGCAAACTGGTGATTAACGATAAAGCGTGGCGCGTGGCGCTAATTGTGATGCGATAAAAACGTTTTCACTACGTACCTTGTTCTCTTAAACCTTTATAATCAACCGAAGTACTAATGAAATCTCCAATCAAACGACTATTAATTTAAACTTCATATAAAAAGACTTGCATTATGAAATATAATTCCCAATGACGAATTATTTTTAAACTTGTGTAACATTTTATTTTGTAACATCATATTTAATCATCACTTTTGTCAATTTGTGCCCTTTTTTTTTGCACATCGTATTTGCAACCACCATATATCAAAGTTTCAAATCTTGTTAAAATATAATTAAAATTACTTTCGAACAAACGTTAAACATATGTGTTATTCTATGTTATTTATACAATGGGTTCGATTTAATATTCTATCCAAACATTCTAACAAATTAATTTACTTTCCAGAGTGACATGGCTAGCAAGCGAAGGTCTGACAAACTACTTCAAACGGGTGATGCAAGATGAAAAAACTCGAGAGGTGCAGCCATGTCATTCGTATCAGGATTTTTCGAGCATACCCGAGCACGCTTCGTACGGACCGACAACAGACAGCAAAGGGAGACGACTGTCATACCAACGCGCGGTCTCGGGGGAAGACCCCATGCTGCCAGCGAGGTACTATGACTCATCACAGAGGAGAAAAAACTTCATACCAGAGCACCAAATGGTAAGAATATTGAACTACAATTTTAAATATAATTCCAAATGTACAATGGCCGTTGTCCATATAAAGTCTAAGTCAAAGCTCAAATGGATTTTAAGTTTTATAGTTAAGATTATAGAATAGGTTTTACTTAACATTGAAAGAAGCGATTACTAAATTTGTTGGAGGATTAAAGGAAAAGCTTACGCTTAAGCTTAATTGAACCATTGTCAATTAATATTGTGAAAAAAAATTAATTCAATTTATGATCTAAATAGGATTAATTTCAGATAGATTCAGAACACAAAATCAGTATTTTCATGTTCTGACGTCACGAATAAGTTTGTTTATGTGTAAATTGCGTGCTACACGCAAATCTTGTCTTCCATGTCTTCTACTCCTTAACAACGGGCCTATTATGTTAGCTATGTATTTTTATTGATTATCGGTTTGACATATTCAAAAATATAATAAGTTCCCTACGAAAATTAAAAATTTCAAAAACATGTACTACCATTTTATTTTATACCATGAAAAAAATGTGTAGACATTTCGTTCGAGGTGAATGCAGTTTCTATAAAATTATACATTATACATTAATATCACTAGCGATCTTTTTTCAAAAGTTTAATAACTCCAAGGAAATTTCCCTTAGGAAAATTTCTGACAAGTCTTTTCACTGCTGTAGCACATTTTAGCACATCTCAGAAATCGTCGAACATAATTTATTGCCTTGATTTACTGATATATTTTATTTATTATTTGGTCTTCATTAATTCCCAATCGAATCAATATACATGTAATTTTAAATTATCGTATGGCAGTTTGTCTTCGGTGCATGAGCGTTAAGTTTATTTCATCCTGGGTACCGTTTTCGTAAATTTCTAACGGAAGTTCACAGATTTTGAAAAGATTTAAAGAAAAAAAAATTACATTTTTTTTTAAGTAATCAAACAGAATGTACAGAATGGACAGCTGTCCATTTTAATACAGATGTTTATATTGTATGTATTCAGCTATATTTGGAGATCAATGGTGTACCCTTGTACACATTTTCGTCGCCCTGTATTTGCAGTCTACACTATTGCATCGACTCTCTATTTCAATGACGCTAAGCCAATGTGCGCGTCTGTTTGAGTTACTGGATAGATGTCTTTTTTATGTCATGTTTCATATTGCAATCATTCATTAGACTTAGTTGATCGTATAAACTTTGATCAAAAGGCTTTATTTATATAAAATGATTTTCTCGTTGAATGATTTCCTTATCCTTTACAAGGGCTTTCAAATTGTTTTAATTCCTGAAAGAAGTTTTGAAATTGGTTATTTTGAGATAATCGGAACAAAGGAATAATAAGGTTTTTTCTCTGTATAATTATAATAAAGATAATCTATTAATTCACCGATCAAAATGAACGATTAAACGTTTCAAAAATATTGAATTATCTCTTTAAAAACGGTTAGGTGGGATAAGTGTTTTCTTTGTTTTTTTATAGATAATATATATCTGGGTTCTTTTTTTATTTCATAGACAATTTGAATGTACAATATAATACAAACAGATCTAGTTTATTCAATAAATATTTAAATATTATTTTATTATAAATTAATTTACCTGTGTAGACAGTCTCTCTAATTCCTATAATTTTTATATCCTTGTGATGAAACTGGGCATCTAAAAAGCGTATAATAAATACTAACTATAAAGTGAAATCGATAGGATTTCTAGCTGAAATTAATGTAACGTACATTCCCCATTGTTTGAACATTGATTTGATACGGAATTTAAACGAAACATACCATCGAATAATGCAAAGAGTTTTATCTTCAAAATATGACTATTTTAACAACCTATTGAATATTGAGCAGTTAATGTTTTGTGGAAACATTGAATCAATACCGTGATTGTTAATTTTAAAAAGTACCAAGAACGAAGAGAATGAGATGGAAAATGAACTTCATTCTGTTTAATAAATATCTATATTAAATTATAAAGATAATAGATTTGATTATTTGTTCCGGATGAAGTGAAAAACAACTGAACTAATATTTAAAATTCTGCCGCCAATCGACAGCCCTTCAATCGCCGAGTAAAACAGGCTGTACGTTTTTATTATTTTTCTGTCTATAAACTTGAGCGAAGTTGAGCGGAGTTAATAATAAATTATGAAGTACGTGAATATTCTTACGTACGTAATATATATACGTACGTAAATATTTCCAATAATACTTATAGAAGGAAAGAGTCACCTGGAGACGCGTAATGCTTTTGCCTTACTTCAATTTATTCACTTTACTGTAGGAGGCATAAAAGAAATGAAATTCCAAAAAGTTTCAAATATATGTGTATCTTTGTAAAAATAAAATCCTTTCTTATTCAAAACAGAAAAATTGTTTCGTATCGTAATATGTCAATAGAAGCTTGGAAACTGTGCAACAAATTGGTTTCATTTTACCGAATTTCTACTTTTCGCATACCACTTTTTATCTCTCTTTTTTGTTTTAAAAAACGGAAGTCACGATCACACATCCACTAGAACGAAATAACTTACCATACACAAAATATCACATTTTCAAATTAACAGTGAACCAACAATCTTGCGGCCATTTTTCTATCCGAACTATTATTTTCGTTCCGCGTAAATATTATAAGCATTCCTTTTATAACTTTAAGACGGCGGAATTTTTATCAGAGCTATAAGAAGGACTAAAACTTGAGAGGAGCATTTATTGTTAATCGATAAATAACAAAAAATTGACCTGAAAAATTAACTTAATGTGAGTTAATAATAAACGATAGAAAATTTCATGTTGAAAACAATATTTATTTTATTTACTATATGTACAAGTTGATAACCAACCAGACGGAAACCTAAATTGTACCCACCAATACAATAAATACGCCTTCTCTTCATAACATGCTTTAACATTGCCGTGAACAATGACAACAAACCTTTTACAGCAGTAACAAACACATTTTGTGGTCAGTTGAATGGTACAATAAAACCAATTCATTGCGAAGTTTAAATCAGTCTAAGTGCAACATTTCAAATATCTATTTCAGCCCCAATACTGAAACGTATTTTTTAAACTCATAATGTTTATATTTTATTTAAAATTTCTCATTTATTTTCATTATCTTGTGTGTTATTTTATATAATATAATATATTGATCATATATTTCATTTCTTTTGATACAACTCTGCCTGCAGTCGGGTAAAATCTGTGCTACGACAATCTTTGTCACGAATGCTACGAGTTAATCGTAGGCCTTACCAACTGTGGGAAATGATTTATTTTGAAATTATTGTTTCAAATGAAACATCAATAAAATATAGAATGAACATATGAAAAAAACATATGCCACGCCTCTATCCCCCGAAAGGGTAGTCAGAGGTGTAGCTTAGTGGAACATTTCGCCGTATGTTTATGTCCCATAATTTAGTAGATAGTAAGCCTATCGCCATATCAGGAACAAATTTCAAACTCTGTTCTGATATTGAGTAAAAAAAAAAACAAATATCACTTTTGCCCGACCCGGGATTCGAACCTGGGACCGCAACGTCGCAGTCGTACCGTATACGTAATAACTGATACCACTGGAAAACATTATAATATAATCTATCCTGTAGATTATTTATTACATTATAATGTTTTGTAATTCTAGTCGCATCATTCTCCTTATAAAATTACTTTTTTTTTCTCTTACTAAAGAGTGATTAATAAATACTTATTGTATCATTATTAGTAGACGGAGGCTTATGACGTGAAATCAAACAGAAAACAAACACAACTAATGATAAATGTAGTAAGTATCGTTTTTGACCGTTCAATATTTTTAAATTTTCCGTACACCAAAATAATTATATTACACATTTACATTTTAATTATGTTACATTTGGTTGCATTGTTTTTACTGCAGCACAAAACATTTAACAAGGTATGAATCGTAAGGTACTTAAAGATACGACTGAGAACTTGCAAAGCCACGAACTTGTGAATAAGATCCCGGCGATCTATTGCAAGCGCGGCAAAACCCCTTCAAACTTCGTCTATGTTTACGTTAGAAGGGCTAGTAAAAACGCCCCTAATGCAAATAAAACATAATTTGTGTTAGAAAAATTAATTAATTAACTTTTGAATGGTAGATGAGATTATTTTCTTTACTTTTGCCTTTTTGGAAAGGCATAGTATCAAAATTTTACTTCAATTAATCATAGATTATATTTAAATTTTAACTTGATTCAGAAATGTTGAAAACAATTTAAATCTCGATGTCGCAGTTGTATTACTTACTTGAAAATTATTTGAATTTGGAATTTAAGCCCGATGTAGCGATAAGGTCGCCTCCGGTCACATAATGGGCTGGAAAAACATACGGCGAAATATGGGTGCACTATCACACATATCTTATCTAGTTAGCCTACCCCTTCGGGGCTTAAGGCATGTTTTTTTTACTTAAATCTAAAACACTCCTGTAAAAACTTACTATATACAAAGAATGTTCTTTATTCTTTTGAAATTTAACTTTCCCGCGCCTCTGGAAAGTACCATTGGTTAACAAATTTAGGTAGGCGGGATTATAGGCCCTCTGCGCAGATGGTTGGCGCAATCAACCTGCGGCTCCCGGCTTCGAAGCTCCGCACTAACCGTGGGGCAGAGTTGAATTGCGAACGCGTTAAAATTGAACCATCTTTGCCACTTTCGCGAATATTATAAGTCTCGTATAATTTTTTTTTATAAAAATCATTTCGAAAATAAACATTTTTTTTCTAATGAGTTAAATTCTTCCGCGTCGTTTTTCGCCACGTTACATAAACTAATTTTGGAACTTTATTAGCTTTCATTTTAATTTTCTTAGTTTTTACTTTAATTTTATTAGTTTTTATTGTTTATTGTAGTGCGCGTATTTTAGTATGACACCGCCAGTCAAATTCATTGGTATTTAAAAAGGTAAGTCAAATAAGTAGACTTAGTAAAAGTTTTTCGCGAACTGTAATCCGAAAGTATTAGTTGGGGTGAGTTCCAATGCCGTTATTAATCGGCAAGTTTGGCGCGCGTCAACAAAATCTGTCTAAAAGACAGATTCTATCACTATATAATAATTTAAGTTCATTAATTTGTGTGTAAAGTAAGACGAAGTTTTGCGCTTTTATCATACTTCCTATGTTGTTCCCAAAAAATAGATAAAAAATTGTGATTTTTTCATGAAATGACTAATTTAGTTGAGAAAATTTTCAAAATATATTTTGTCTTTATCTCTAATTAAATATGTCATATTTTTAAACCATTAAATTTATTTTCCCTATTATTTATATGATAAAATAAACTTAAAAACAATTTGCCGTCGGACAATAGTTCACAAGATAAAATTGATTTTTTAACTACTATTATAAGTTGATGCTTGATACGCTGGCAAAAACAAATGAAGAACAGTAATAACTTATCAAAAGACAACAAAAAGAACAAACGTAAACGGAGAAGTTAAAAAAAATTCATCAGTGATTTTACTTTCTATTATTACAATGAAATGTTAATAGAATAATTTGCCGTCGGATTTTAAAACATTTACAAATAAGTTAGTAGAAACCGTGAATGCCGTCGGACATAAAATAATTGAATAGTTCAGTTAAAATTAGGCATAACGTTTGCCGTCGGCACTTTAAAACTGTTGCGAAATTAAAAAATACCAATAATAAGATTTAGTAACTATATAGTTTGATTATTTAAAATATATTTATTCGCGATTTATTGTAATTGTGTTTAAACTTTTAATTTTGTTATAATAATTTGACACAGAAACAATATATCTTCAGAAATACATTCTTTGAACATATCTCAAAGATGATATTGGAAAACAATGAGTTTTAATAAGTAAAAAAAAAATTAACTTTTCGAAGTAGCATAACAATATTTATTTATTTTAATATTGGTATATATTAAATTAACACGATTTAAGTAATTAAGTGTTTTTATTTAAAGAACTCTACATTCGCATGATCTTCTAATTTCTTTGTTACACAAAATTAACTCAACCGGGTGCTAGTGCGTCCGACGACATTAAATCAATGTTCTTCAATATTTAAAACAATATATCCAAAGTGTCAAATTATCGCTTTCCATTAAATTTATAGGGTCTTAAAGTTTCAATATTTAGTGTTTTTATATAAGACTGTTGGCTGGATCATTGTGTTTGTCTCTGTTCCTTTTAGATTCTAAGCCACGCATTTTGTAATTAACATAGTGTCGTTTTGCTTTAATAATAATAATTCATACATTTCTATAAATAATATTTCATTATAAAGTTCATAGGTTTCCTTTAATTAAATATATGAAAAGTTTTATTATTACTGCGGTACATTAAACGATACTGAGCTAATAAGATTGACTTTTTTAAAAAAATGAACCCTTATTAATTATTTTTTAATAAAAGTTGATTGTTAAAGCAAAAAAGAAAAATTTAATTAATAATTTTAAATCCGTGGGCTATCATATAGTTTTTTTTTTAATCTATCAAAGATCTTAGACAAATATTAAGCCACACAGTTCGAGGATGTTGCATTCACCTATTATCTTGCCAATAACGCCAAATACACACAGTTCGTATAGATTTATTGTGATATTATGTTGATCAATATAATTTCGCTTTAAAAGAACAATTATTTTTTGCAAACAAAGCGATAATAAAGAATATAAAACAAAATTATCAATTAACTGCCTCGGTAGCGCAGTGGTATCACGCACTTATACGGTACGGTTCCAACGCTCAGATCTCGGAATCTAATCCCAGGTCGGGCTAATGATATTTGGATTTTTTTCTACTGAATATCAGCCCGGAGTTTTGAATTTGTATCTAATATGGCGATAGGCTCACCACATCATAGGATGGAAAAACATACGGCGAAATGTGAATGCACTGACTGCGCCTCTGCCTACCCCTTCGGGGGTAATGTATGATTTTTTTATACAATCATATTACTTTAAAGTAATACTTAATTACTAATACTTATATTATATTCTAATAATAATAGTTCAACTGAACCTTTTTAGCGACAAATGAACACCTTTTGGGAACGCCTGAACAATGTGATCGATGAATTATACACGCTAATTTGTATTCGTTTATTCAATTTTATCTTGAAAGTACTCACCCCATAATCGGACAGAAAAATGAACCTGTCAATTTATTTACAATCTTTTAGTGAACATTCGCTGTGAATATGTATTTTTAATCAATTACAAGTTTATGATGGACATAACTTTTTAATATTAAAAAGAATAAAGTAATACCTCACGCCTGTGTTCCCAGTGTTCCCAAAGTTAGCAAAAGTACAATTAGTGCACCCACATTTCTCCATATGTTTTTCCGTCCCATAATGTAATAGGGGGCGAGCCTATCACCAAATCGGGCACAAAATCCAAACTCCGGACTGATATCGATTTGTAAAAACCCATTATTACTTTATAGTAATTTAAAGTAATAATTGTATAATATAAAATTATATTACCTGCCTTAAGGCAGATAATTAATAAGAGCTGTTGCATTATGCTTTCTATTCTTTTCATTTCTTGCATTCGACACTAACTCTCCTCGGAAATGTACTACAATTGTTGCATCATGCCTAATGAGACGCCATTGCTCTTTGTGGTTCACCTTTACCGAATAGCTTTGCTAGAATTGACAATACAATTCCAAGAAGGGTTAGCAGAGATTACAAAATTCCAGTAGAATTTATTTTGAATTCCTGTATCTAAGAAATAATCAAATTAAATAAGTAATTATCAATATTAAAATTATTTAATAAAAGGAATTATATGCATTATCGATAAAATATGTTTTTATTTTTTAGCACTTGAATGAACGAATAATTTATTTAATAAAAATTATTTTAAAAAAAAGATAACAGATTATCTCAGTTACGCAGTAGATTAGCTTCAGATTGAAATTTTCCACTTTTCCACGCAAATTTGTCGCTCCTTCTACTTATATGCACAAAATATCTAAGCATTGAAGGTGTACAGTTATTTTTAATATCGCTTTTCCTTATTATATTCTTAGAGATCGTCAAATGCCGGAACCTTTTACTTACAATGTCACTCATTTGGTGTTATAAACTGTCTGATTCCTAATACTATAATTCTATTGACAATTTTCCGTTTCAATTTGTACTTATTTATTGTTAAATAAATCATTTTATTTTCAATTTTAGTGACATATTATGTTAATTAAAAAGATTTTTCACTTTTTAAATATAAAAAGGATTAAAAAAAAATACCGTCGCTGTACATGAATAGCCAGAGGTGCAACTAGTGCACCCAAATTTCGCTGTATGTTTTCCGTCCCATGTTATGATAGGTGACGAGCTTTTCGCCATTTCGGGCACAAATTCCAAACTCCAGGATGATATTCAGTAGAAAAATCCAAATATCCCCTTTTCCGACCCGGGATTCCAAAACGCGACCCCAGCTTTGCGGCCGGACCGGATAAGTGATATAACTGCGCCACCAAGATATTAAACAGAATTACAAGTCGTTCTATTTTCAAGAACTAGTTGAATAGATATTATGTTTTTCTTAATTAATACATTTTACTTTTTTTCGTATATCAAGTATACAACGTTGCAACCTATGTAGTTGCGTATAATAAATTGTTGTCAGCTTCCAGTCTGAGATATAGTTCCATGTCGTTAATAAGCCATGAAAACGAAACACATTCCCATAGTATTCTGTATTATATCCGATGGTAATACGACAACTTTAAACGGTAGATCATATAAGAAATACATACGTGCTCTAGCAACAGTCAAAAGAAAATTCCACGAAAGCGTAGGAATCTGAAGAAACGTAATAAATATACTTATCTTAATACGATTTTCGTTCAATAAATACTTGAAACCAGAGAAGCAAATCTCCTTAAATTTAAGAATCTGGGAGCACATTTGCAATTAATCTGAGTTACAGATATTTACTCACGCTAATATTTATAATTCGTTGAATCATATGTTACTTGTTTTAAACTTTCAATAATTTTCAATAAGTACAGCTCGGACAAGTGCTCTCTTTACCTAAAATTCATAGACTGACGCAACTTTGATCAAATCATCGATCACCATCCCAGGTCTTTTTTCGTAACGAAATCCGACCTACCGTGGGCAAATTCGGTTAATATAAATGTTATTTTCGGTGATGCAGTCCATGCACCTTGAACTTAGAATAACTACCTCAGTATTGCAGTTGTTCTGCTGTACTTACTGTAAACATCCTTTTCTGTAACATTAAAATTGTTTAAATTTATTTTAGTTCATATTTTTATTAAATACAATAAAAACAATATTAAAATGATGTCACGTATTAAAAAAGGTCTGTCTCTCTCTTTCTCTTATCTCCTTATTTCTAAAATATTTTCAAGACCGAATATAAGTTATATCATCTAATCTGCTAACACAAAGTCGCAAATTTACGCTGTATTTTACATTTGGATAACACACTTCTATGTCTAAATGCTTACTATGCGGCTTTCGGATTTTAAGGTAACTAACAGCAGTAAATGGGGGATTAGCACGCAATTTAGTCCGGACATATTCAGAATTGTATTTATGCTTACATTCTTCGCTGCACACCCGTATGCGGAGGAGAAATATTTTATCATTACATTTTGGATATTACTCTTAATGCTTTCCTATTACATCCGTCAAAACAGACGCGTTTATTGTATTTATAAATATTTACACAACATAAATAAATGCTAACGACACTAACTTTGAGATGTAGGCAGAGACTCGGGATTTCATTTTGGTTTAATTTTATTACGTACCACTTACCTCTTCCACATTCATGGATCAACATGGACGTCGGTTATGGGTATCTTTAAGATTGTCATTCTTTAGTTCGTACCGATCTGGTCGCTATAAATGCGACTAAGATATCCGCTGCCAATAACATATCTCACGCCTGTATTCCCCGAAAGGGTAGGCAGAGGTGCAACCCAGTGCACCCACAATTCGCCGTATGTTTTTCCGTCCCATAATGTGATATGGAGCGAACCTATCACCATATCGGACAAAGATTGCAAATTCGGGCTGACATCAATTAAAAAAACCCAATATCGTTTTTCAACCACCGAGGCAGTTACCGCACCAATATTGCAAGTTAATTTTGCATTTTCATTTTCACTCTTTATTCTATCTTCCAATATATTCTAACAATATCTGCGACTACCTAAATGTCTCTAGTTAGAGTCTCGTACTTATTCAATATTTGAAGATGTTAGCTATCCGGGGGTTTAAATCTAGTATCGAAGGCTGACTTTTCGATTAATAATTAAAATGTTACTCGAGTTTTTAAATGGAAGCTCCCTATTTAAAGTTCTTAGTCTAAAAACCAGAAAACAGTTATTTTAAAGACACGGACAGTTACATAAAACTTCGAATAGAATTTTAACATACCAATGGAAACATTACGAGCGAACAGCGATAATAAAATGATTCTAAAAACAATTTTAAAAATTTTCTCTTTTCTTTTTTAAAAAAAAGTTTTTAAGTATTTCAAGAGCGAATCTTGCTTTGAGTTTTCACACATCGCGGAGAAGGCAAAATACACTTTAGTTTTTTTGATATATCATGGGCAAATTAAATTCATGCTTGAAGTTGGAAAGTTAGTTTTGTTGCGGTTAAAACATTTGAATGATGTGCAGACGTTGAGCTAGTAATACATGGGTACATTACTCGTAAAATAACTTTCTAGCCGGAACTAATCAATTCAAACTATCCTAATCCACGAACTCTGGATAGAATTGATTTTAATTGTATAGCGTACTAATTTGAGCTTTCATTACACCTATATACGTATACGTCTTTATAAATTATACATAATTAATTGCTATTATTTATGTGTAATCAATATTTTCGTAAGTACTTTTTTGCCTTTTTGACTACATTCTTCATCATACACGACGCTATACTGCTATCGCACCGGACAAAGTAAATTTTTCTCATTTTCATTAACTAACATTCTGTACTTCCGCGCGTAATGAAAGTGTTTGAAATTCAATTTAACTTTAAAAAAATCGCAAATTTTAGAACAACTAAAAAGAACTATTCAGTTTTTACTGTGATTATTTTCTAATTTAATTATGTATTCCAAATCACATACGAGACTCGTACATTAAATATGCACAACCGGGCTAATGTGTTTTGGTAATCAATTTATTTTTGAAATTATTTATTTTTACATTTCATACCAGGATTGGAGTCGTAACGTGTACTAACTTTTACAGTGAATATACAAATGATCGTATTTGAAACCCAGAGCGTTTAAGCTTAGTCACCAGCCATGGCGACACAGAAGAAAAAACTAAAGCTTCCCGGAGTTATATCACCTGTGTGTAGTAGCCGGACAGACAGCGTGAGTGATAAAATAAAATTTATTTACTGGAATGTGTAGATAATTGATTTAATTACATATGACTCGTTTTATAACCAATACCAATATGTAAACTTATATAAAAAGGCTTAACGCAGGCGCGTAGTGCGAGGCGGGGTGCGATCGCGAACTAAGCCCACTCACTCTGATGAAAGACCTCCGTAAGGGCAGAAACATGTCGCTACAAATACCGAGTTAAGCCTTTTTACTTAATTATAAAAAGAAGCTTTGGACTCTCAACTTTATTTCTTATGAAAACAAATAAAATAAAAAAAAATAGTAGAAAAATACTCAGAACTTTAGAATTAAAAATAAAGTTGATAGATAGTTGACGCTTGATACTTAGTAAAATTATAAATCTTGATTATATTTCTAGTTATTGTTGAAGTTATTATAACTAGTTTTAAGGCATGTTAATTTAGAAAACCTCACTGTATTTACAGTGCTTTAGCAAGAAACCACCATCATAACGTAGCTTGTAGTAGTCGCATATTTGTATGATGCCATCCCTCAACCTCTGACCTACATTTTTAATTCGTAATCAACTCTTTTTTTCTACAGCTTTGAGTATATTTTAATTGTATTGTTAGAACACAAAAGGACAATGATAAGAAGAATTCTAATTCAGTCTTAATACTACGGTTCTTGTAAAATAAAGAAAAATATTATTAAGTTTTACTTCACATTTCCTACTTAATTATATTGATCAAAACGAATCTGCTTGTTGATTGTTTATGTACTGGTGCCATTCATATAACACCCAGAAACTTTTTTTTTTGTTTGCGCAAATAATATTGGAATAGTACTGTACTGTAATAGTACACATTTTAAGTGTTCATTTTTATAACTGTTGCATCTTTGTGCGCATTGAACAAGCGTTTACAGTTTCATTGGACTTGAGGTAGCCGAGTGCAAAAGGCATTTAGCCTAAACCTCTTTAACAGTAACAAAGCAAACAAAGCACAGGATTCCCCGGGATCGGGCCCTTTGAAATCCTCGAAGCATTCCGTCTCCAGGACTCCCAGAGGGCCAGACCTCGGTACAACTGATAAGTTTTATAAGAATATTATGACTTCAGTTATCATATGAAAATACAATTATGTCGTTGTAAACAACGACACAATTGTATTTTCACGCATTTTGTTGTTCATGCATGATTAATTAGCTAAGCTATAATGCATGCAAAGGCATTACAAAAGTAAATTTATTTTGTAAATTTAATATTTAGATCATAAAGATTGTAATAAAAAACAGACGCTCAAAGAAAATGACGATGTTTATAAACAATACCTTAAGGTAACCTGCTATAAATAGCCGCCGGGTCACATCATAAACTCTGGAGTCATTTTATTTAAACGTTAATATTTATCGAAGTGTAAAGCTACTGTTAGGCCAGCTCGATTTCGATTCAATTTGTGGTGCATAAAAGCCTATGTTGATCCACATGCCCTACCTTGCGATACGACAAATGTCAAATACAAAGGCCACTGCCGTAAGGTCAACATTTGTTATCCCAAGTCTACCGTGAACTTGAAAGGTGTATATTGTTCGTAGAGTGCGTTATATTTTTGCGAAACTTCCCTTAATTACTTTCCGAAAAGTTTATAATTGCTTGTTTCCGGAATATTTGAAAATAGAACCACACAATAATCTTATTATTACTTGCTGAATTTAATCATCTCGAAATAAAACACAAAAAAGGTTATTTATACGATGCGCAATTTTGAAAAAATAAATTTGCATACTTCTATATGTCCAGCGATTAGATAGAAGATATATTTTTAAAGATATATACAAAGCACACATTACAGAACCAAGTTTAAATATGCCAGCATTAAACATTACAGATTATGAACAATTCACAATAGCGAAGGAAGGCAATGCAAACACAACTTAGACCTGTATTGTCATAGACTGCCCTTCGAATCTCATTTTTACTATTTAATTATAATTCTTTGCCAACTTGCCAACCCCTAGCTTTTGTTATACTATTTGTAAGCATAAAAGGATAAAATTTTATACAAACTTGTGCATGTTACACAAGTCGGCATGTCATGTGTCATTACATACAAGTATTTCTGTTTGTGTTATAGAATTTATGTAACAAATTTATTAATAATGAAATATTACGTTTACAGTAGAGGATACTCTGATATGTTTTATGGTTTTAAAGGACTAAAATATACCAATGAATAATTTATTTAAATTATAAATTTAATCGTGTTTGGCTTGGCTTATAACTTTTTATTTCAATGTTTTATAATTTCTTTATCATTGTGTTAATTTATTGTAAATGTTTTTTTTTATTTCGTTGTAAATGTCATTATGTATTCATTGAGGTTTTATACAGTATGTTATTTTCCTATTTTTCTTAGAAATTAAAAGTTTCTCATGGATGATTTTTTTCCAGCTGTCACTGTAAACATCACCTTGCTCTTTACTACTGTTAAAGAGATTAACACGTTATCCCCGGTGAATGAATAACGCGGTTATGCTACGCGACGCGAAAATATCAATCAGTTGTAGCACGTATTGGGGACCTATGCCACCGCCATGATCTGTCACGCATTACTTACCTCACATGTCACGTGAAACGTCTCGTTCGTTACTCGCCTGGGATAACGGGTTTTTTATCATTAAAAATTAACGGAGTATTTTTCTAGTTTTGCCAATGTTATATCATTATTTATATATATGTTTAGATACATTCTATATATGTTTCATTCCAAGTAAGCTTGGAAATGTACGGATCGAACCCGCTACCATGTTGTGGCTATTGACGCTTCAAAATTTAAATCGAATAAAATTACTTTGACATATTTAGGGTTGATCACATATTTTGCTTGGTGCGTAAAAAAATATTAGAACACTTATTTGCTTTGACTTAGACTCACTATGTTAGGCTTTCTTTCTCAAGATAAGGTTCTCGAAGTGCCTAACCACAAAGGTAAGCATCATATTTTTGAATATTAATTTTAAAATTAATGTTGTGATTACTAAATACGTGTTTATTTTCAGTGCTTGAATTCACGTCATCGATTATTTTAATCTGAGTTTTTTATGTAATTTAAAGTTTCGATAGAATTACTTATTTGTAAATGCATTGAGACTATTTAGTACCGCCATTGTAATATGACGCTCATATCTTAATCTATTAATTAAGTATCATCAGAATAATATAAGTCGATGACACTCCTGTTCCTAAATTTGATTTTACTGAAAGAAGAAAACACGCAATAATACCCAATCGGTAGAACTAACATATAAACTACCAAGACACAATACATGTTAGCAAAATTTAAAGAGTTGCAGATCTTTATGTAGAAAAAGAAGAAGCAGCCTAAAAAAAAAGAAGAAAAAAAAACTTTATAACAGACTATAAAAATGTACAAACACTTTTTCCGTTCAACGCCTGCCAACCCTGCAAGGAAAATTGTTGACAATAAAGGCATGTTAATTATGTGAAATATGTTTTTTTATTATAGCCTAACTTCGAGTTAGAATCGAAACTTGATGAGTTCACATTGCACGGAGTGCCGCCGCTCCAAGGTTTTGTGCCGGTCACCATATCGCAACAGGCACGCGAATACCTCCACTGGTCGGAGAACCCTGAGGAAATGAGACAGTACTACCACGAAAGATGTAAGTGTCATAAATCAATTTATTATTTAATACCAACCCAACACTCCAACTTCACTCTGATAAGCAAATAAATAAAACCTAGCCCAGGTTACTCGGCAATAGGAAAACTATTGGTGAAGGAATTTTTATATTGAAAAGACATGAAACCTTCGCGAGACAAATGAAAAAAATATATTGCTTAGTTTTTTCTGGTCGGAATGCTCGGAAAAACACACGGTGAAATGTGGGTGCACTAGTTGTAACTCTGCCTACCCCTAAAGAGAACAAAGGCCTTTTGATTAGATATTTTTACATACTAAGTTATTTTATGACGAAGACGTGTTACTAATCAAGTCAATTATTAATCTTCAGAGTTCCATTTTCCGCTCACGTCAAATGTGTTTAATTATTTCCAGTCTTAATATTTTACAACTCCAGTCACAGGAAATATATTAGGTATTTATTAGGTATATATTAGGTATCGATACAGGAAGCCAATTAACTTTTCCATTTCTTACAATCAAAAATAAAGTTTATCTATTATTTATTACTATTGAATATTAGTAATTTTCAAAAATATTTTTTCTCTCCAATTTACAAAGTGATATATTTATTTCAATTCTTTAACAATTAGAACTTAGAGAAGCTTCTTAGTTAAATTACGAAAATTACACACGAAATATGAAATTACACACGAAATAATTTAAATGCAAATACAATTTAGAAGGAATAGATTTAAAGCTTTTTGTGAGACTTTTAACATTTTGTTTTGGTCTTTAAAGAATTTCGAATACGACGAGTTTGTGTTTTTGTTTGACGCTTGACACAACGTTTTGGTTACAAAGCGTTATACAAACAGAGAGAACAAATACATTCATGCGTATGTCTCGTAAACACGCATGAATCAGTGAACTTTTGACTTTACTACGCGATGTATTCGTGCGTATTTTGTGTTATTTGACTGTGGCCCAAAAGTTTTTGTCGTTACTGAATGTGTATCGTTTTGTTTTATTAAATTCGGTCTGTCTGTGATTTTAACCTTAAAAGTAAAGTACGAAATACTTTTAACCCTGTGTAGTATTGTAAAGTAAAAATAAATATGCACTCATGCCGGTAACCCAGAGGGGTAGGCAGAAATTATGGATTTCCATTTGGTACAATCCTAGCACTCCGCATTCATTCGATCTTCTAATTCGAATATCACAAATAACTCAAACGAAATGTTAAATTCTCATTCTGTTATCACGGTAATTACTAAGTAATCTTGTTTTAGAACTTTATTGAATATTAGTATTAAGCATAGTTAATTAGCATGAAGAAAGTAAAGCCACGTAAAAGTCATCAATTGGCGATTCCCACGTTAGAAACAAAAATTCCAGTTCAAATTGTAAAAATGATTTTACTTCGTGCTGTTAAAGTGTTTAAAATTAGCCTCTAGAAAATAAAATTAATATTAGACGAGCATTTCTGTATAGGTTATATTATCCAGTGGTTTGTGGCGGTTTGGTCGCAATGGTAGCAATGCCTGGATCTTGTTAAGGCTATGTTGATTCCTTATCGTAACCACTTTCCTTTATACAACTTCCTTCCTTCAAACCATTGCCCGTCTGCATTTAAAGACAATTATTTGGCATTAAAATATTTTTTATATCAAGTACTTCCAAGGGAAGGTATCTAAACTGCATTTTTGGTCACACATAGCAACACGTAAACATGTACAGATAGTGTTTTACATTTATAACACCTTCACATCGATATAAATATTAACTTCACATCGATCAAATGGAGACGGTATGCTCGTTGGGATACTCAATAATACCTACAGTGAGACTCGCAGCTTTTTACTACGGACGTACCCATAACAGTGGACTAGTAAGTAACGGTATCGGTTTCTAAATGACGTATACATTAAAATTCTGGGCTTGCATTAAACTTCCGTCTGCGTTATTTAAAACAAAATCTAATCAGTATATAGAAATAATTTAGAAACATCTTAAGTTTTTTGTAAAGTTGTTTTTTATATTTGATCCAGAAGTGAATCAAGGAATAATTATTAACAATTTCAAATTTGGAATGTTGCAAAATGTACTAATTATTCATAGGACACGGGTAACCGATGCATCTTTACAAAGCACTTCTATTGCCGGCCGAAACCACAGCCATTCTTTACAAACAATCCATCTTCCGCCGTCAAAAACAGCTCTTTATAATTTTTTATTGTGCGCCTCTGCACACAAATTACTAATATTAAATCATCTTTTCCTTTATACGTATATCCAATTTTAAATAACCCACAGTATAAATAGCTTAGTATACATATACTATAAGCAAGGGCCGACATCTTCATTAAAAACTTACAACCTTGATTGTTATAATTCTTCATTATTCAAAATAACACTAATGACATCACGGTACAGCATGTGTAATGGGCTACTGCTGTTAAGCGAATGTTCCTTAACATTTTTTTATGACTATAAGGTCACTATTTGCCTTTAAGATGCATTTAAAGATTCACCGGATTTGAAGAGGCAGAGCGCAGAAGGAGCTTAGCCCAAACCTCGATCCTTAGCAATGTTTTGCATCGACTTTTATAGGGCGTATTGGTGGGTTTGCCTGTTGCACATGCTAACTACCCTACATGACGGTTTTATAGTCAACTACTTACCCTATAAAGTGGCAGTGCCGATACGTATCTTGATGACAATGATTATAGGTTTAGTGCTTTTGACAGTAGGATTGTCCTTAACAATCCAAACACATATTATAGAGATTTAAAATTTATAAAATTCGAAAGTTAGGTTAGTTTACCACAGAAATAAAGTGACTAATATTATGTATTAAGGATGGTAGAATATGGATAACGGAAGTTATGAAATTCCCTAGATTGATAACAAAAGAGTTACACTCTAAGCGAATGGGTGATGTTATGTTGGTGATACTTTCCGTCTGTTGTATCACCTCGTATTTAATAGGAATAATAAATTTGTGAAACTATTACAGGTCATTTCACAGCGGCTGAGGAGGCGCAGCAAGCTGTCATCCGCGAACTTATCTACACCGAGGCAGATTATATTAAACATCTGAAGTCTCTAGTGGAGGTAAACTCTTTTTTATATATACTGTAAAATAATACAACTATATATTACATAAAAAAAATCATGTGGCCGGGTCGATGTGTATTAGTACGTTAAAATTTCCGGTTTCAGTTTACGTTTTTTTTTTTAAATTCAGTTGTATTTGACATATAATATAATACTATTGCCATTACAGAAACATTACAAAACATTACAGAAATTGAAGTAATATATGCATTTATACTACTTTAACGTGACTCTAGCGTGACTCGATTTTTTAATGGCCAAGTGACCTGCATATTTATGATGAGTGGTTTTATAAGACTTTTTATTCGACATATTCCAAACTCCATTAACTATTGTCCAACAAAGGTTTACATAGGTTAAATTTATTCATATATTCTACAATCCATATGAAAAAAAAATCACCATAGTAAAATATTACAGATATAATAATTAAAAAAAATATACCTTACGTTTGTAATCCCTGAAGGGGTATCCAGATATCCAGATAGAGTTCAAATATCAGTTTGTCCGATCGGAGAATCGAACCCAAACCTCAGCTGTACCGTAATACAACTGCGCTACCAATGCAGTTCAATAAAAACAAGTAGACGTAAACTGACTTGGTAAAGTTTATAACTCTAAAAAGTAAATCTAAATGTTATTTATATCAAACTCAATAGGATTTTTGAACGTAATATCAGCCTGTGGTTTGGAATTTGTGCCCGATATAGCTTCAGGCTCACTCCCTATCACATTATGGGACGGAAAAGCATATGGCGAAATGTAGGTGCACTAAGTTGCACCTCTGCCTACCCCTACCTACCCCTTCGGGGTGTGAAAAAGATACATTTACAACTGACACATATGCAACAGTATAAAACTTTATGCACGATATTCAGTATTTATTATTGTTACACTACGGGTGTAATAGTGTTTACACTACGGGTAGCATTTACTTATATTTACGTATATACCTCGCGTCCTTGCTCCCCGAAGGGGTAAGCAGAGATGCAACCAGAATGTCCACTCTTGCCGTAATTTTTCGACGTAAGAGGGGGTGAGCTTTCGGCATATCAGACAGAAATTCGAGACTACGGGGCTAAAATCGTATTGAAAACCTAATATTACTTTCCACATCCTGGAATTCGAACCCGTAACCTTAGCAATATAGCTGTACCGTGATACAATTGCACCACCGAGCTAGTTATATCTATTAATTCACCCATAAATCATCCCAGTACATGTTTTAAGCTTTTGCACTGTTAGTATTTCTGAAAAATCAACATTGAAGCAACAAATTGTAAATGTAAAACTTACAGAAATATCCTTCTGGTAAAAACAGACGTTGTAGAAAAAAAAGTAATGCAGTACTGTCCATAACGCTACTTAATTAGTTCAATTTTCACTTGCGATTACAAAATGTTGAGAAACACAAACTACTCGACGTCGGTAAAATTTTATATAAGAATTCAAACATTAATTAATTTAAAAAAAAATCTTTTATACATTAACATATAATAGCTTTATAATAACAGTAACTAACGCAACTGAAACAATTAGGGATGCAAATAATACATCAATATTTTAAAATATTGATGTTGTAATCTTTAAAATCGACGACACATCGCTCTTTACGATCGACGTAACGTCATGTCAATGTCTGCATACTCTACAGTGAAGAACATTGTTCCCTGGGCTTTTCAAACTGGCGATATGTTTGCCTATTGTTGCGACGTCGGCTCCCAGAGAGCGGCTGTAATCTGAAGCTAGGGCTAAAATTAATCAAGAAAAGAACGAATTGGTAGGCTGTTAAAATTATTGATTTTGAACTCAGTTTTGTGCAATAAGAATTTTTGTTCTTTTTTTTTTTCACCGAAATATCTAACAAATATATGGTTAATAATGATCAATGTCTCTGACTTTGATATTTTAAATTGGATTTAAATTGTAAAACATCGATGTTATTTATGAGAGATGTCGCATCCCTACTAATAGAGAAAACTTCGCCAATGCTAAATTCCGGACAAAGAATTTTTTACAAAATATAACGGAGAGCAGTTTCGTTGGATACGAAACAGATTTCAAAGGATGTACTTGTTGAAATTCTAAGCAATCTTTACATGGAACCAGTGACGTAGACTAAAGAAGTATAGTGAACGGTCTTACACAGTTTTTAATTTGTTTGAGTTTTGTTAAGCTGTTATTCAGTAAGATTTTTGGTGATTTAGTTAAAATTCTTCAAAGAAAATTTTTCAAATCGTTCATAAAATATCTAATATATACAATTAATTTTTGTTTTTGATTAATTGATTTTATTTTAAAAAATTATACACCATTTAATTTACTTAGACTATGTTCATTTTTGATCTCTGTAACAATATAACTATAACTATTTTATTTTCACTAACTTGCAAATGTCTAACCGACTTAAAAGTTTGCAATCATATAAAAGACCGATTACAATACATTCTTCAAAACTTCTTTTTTCGCCTAAAGTACTAGGATAAAAAATATTTTAATTTTATATTGGGAACAACGCCATCTAGTTAAAAATGAAGATACAATAAGAGCTTGAGTAACGGGAACTTTTGTGCGTCTAGTCTTTATGTTTATGTGTTCTGACAAAAGATGTCGTCAAATATACACCTGATTTAATTATATTATTAATGTTAATATAGGAATGTTCCTGTCGAATTTATAATTTTGTTTGTCTTTGTCGGGACAATTAAATTAATAAAAAAAACTGAAAAACACGTTTTTGTAACAAACTTAACCAAAAAGTTTGAAAAGATAAAAGTGGGATTAAATCATTTTATTATAAAAACTAGTGCAACTTTTTGAAGATATTTTATTATTACTTTAGTTTACCGATAAGGGTAAACAAAATATTTATAACAATTTACTTGTCGTTAATTGCGGACTTGTGCGTCGCGTACTTTTTGTCGATATAACTTTTCTTTTTTCTATTCAATTAAAAGTTATATCCTCATTTGTGACTCTGCTGTTTGAAAAGTTTTTATAGTTTTTACAACTCATTACTATTAACGTTGTATACATTTTAGAAATTTATTCAATATGCAACATATGTACATGGAAACTCGTTTTAAAGGTGTTTATGGCGACAGCGCATGGTCTACAAGAATGTGGTTTTATTCTTGAGATTGACACTAAACGTCTATTCTCAAATATACCGGACATATACAACGCCAGTCTGTCCTTCTGGAACGCCACTTTCTACCCCATGATCTTGGAGAGCTTGGAATTAGGAACAACGTAAGTATATAAACAATACTCTTCTATTTTATCTTACTTTAAAAATTATTTCACTAATTAAAACCACTATTCTGTATTGTACTTTAAATATTTTAACTACATACGAAATTTAGTATTTAAGAGAAAATTACTCGTCAATCAAATTAATGTTTCTGAATTCTTTTCTGACCTATCAGAACCCCTAATATTTCTCGCATGCACTTATATCTATTGATCAGAATTCAAATGATAGTAAATTGTTAAACTTGGTCCAGACTTAAAGCGGAGATGATGTACGATGGATTCTACAGTATCAACGAATATTTTGAACCATACGAGAAGTATTTGTTAGAACAATCAAAAGCCGTAGATTACCTTCGTACACTCGCTAATAACACCGAATTCATGACTTACCTATCGTGGTGTCATAAACAAAAGGAATGTAACCGGTAAGTTTAAAAATTTCAGTTAATTTAAGAACTCACACCTTGTACCAGTTAAGCCACAAACCCGACCCAACGTGATAAGATATGCAATCAATACATAATGTGTGATGCGATGTGGGGGCCACAAATACATTTTTTTAATATATATAAGGACGAAACAAGGTAGCTTGCATCTGATATTAAATGACAACTTCCAAGGGGCATCGGAAAGAAATTAATGAGTTGCACATTATCTACAATGGTAGATTAAAGTGTTCTTAAGTTATTAATGATAAAGAGACAAAGGCATACTCATTGAGTTTATTTACTTTAATTTACTATAATTACGTAATAATTTCAGCCTCCAACTGGCCGATATGCTGGTGAAACCAATGCAACGTATAACGAAATACGCATTGATCCTAAACAGAATCTATCACAACACTGAGAATGATTCCGGCCGTGACATCATTTCTAAAATGGTGAGTATGCCATTAGTACTCAAATGAGAGAACAAAGAGAAGATTTATGTATTGTTTCATTCACTATATAATATGCGCCAATCCCTTTGTCATACAGGAACAGATTACTAAGAACTACGTGTTACACATAAATCGATATATCCGCCAACGCGAGGAAAAAGAAAAAATTTATATGATTTCAAATCAAATAGACTCATTTGAATTGGTAAGAAACCAGAAAAATTTTGTTGTATATTAAATTAGCGAGCCCTGGCTTCGCACAGAAGATTCTCGACTTAAAAAAACATAACTCACACTTCTATTCCACGAAGGGGTAGTAGGCGGAGGTGCAATTAGTGCACCCACATTTCACCGTATGTTTTGCTGACCCATGATGTGATAGAGGGCGATCTAACATCATATCGGGTACAATTTCCAAATTCCACACTAATACCAGTTTGAAAAAACCCAATATATTTTTTCCCGACCAAGAATTTGTACCCTGGACGGTTTGAAAGCTGGGACGTTGCTACCGTACCGTCTACGTAGTACTTAATACAACTGCGCTACCGAGACACTTCATAATCAAATAATAAATAATAATCAAATAAATCAAGTAATATATGCACGTCGATCTTTTCAGGAATTCAGAGACGAGGAAATGGACAGGTGTTTCAGGCTATACTCGCAGTTAGATCTCCGCGCGCCGATGCTACACTGCATACATGATGTCACCAGATGTGTGGTTTTCCAAGGAGATTTGCGTTATAAGGATAATACCAACAAGGAGGCAAGAAACATCATGATAGTTGAAACTGCCTCCGCTTGCGATCATTACCTATAAAATATACACTGATAATATTCTGTACATAAGTATAACTGTAAAAACTTTTCTCTTTTTACGTTTAAATTACCTTTTTATTCTGTATTATTTTCTATTATTAATGGCGCCCACTTGCGAATTCTAAACAATTTTAAGCGAATGTTTAATTTGAAATTAAAATTTAGTTGAAATAATATTTAAATACTTGTGTTGCAGATTGACGTGCGAGTATTTTTATTCACTGATATGTTGCTTATATGCAAAAAGTTGCCGAAAGGAAGTTCGTATTTGTACAAGATGATAAGGTAACGTTTGTCATTTTTTTATTTCTTTTGTGCTTTTATCCAAAAATTTAATTGAATTGATAATTTTTAGACCAAAGTACATGGTGGACAAGCTACACTACTATCCAAAACACAGCCGCACCACAAAAGAAGTGACAGCTTTGGTGTTTGTCGCCGTCGACGATTTTCATTCGGCGTATCACAGCTTTACACTGTCTGAACCTTCGAAAGAGGAAAAAACTCAAATTATGTTAAAAGTAAGTAACTACAATAAGTAAAAATTAAATATTACCCCCTTCGGGATGTCTCCCAATGAGTTCACCACATTCCTATCTGTTCCTTGCGAGGTCAAACAGTTTGGCGTTACTCGCTATCCAATCCTCTCTGATATTATACAGCCTAATTTTTTTGCCGACCAAAGGTTGTTTTACTAGCTACTTCTTCTATCAAGATTTAATGGAGCTCATATCTCTCTTCTAAGAACAAGATAGAGGTACGACACTTCTTATCATGACAGTCTGCAAAAGTTTGCGTTTGTCGTAGATCCCTCCTCGGTTGACATTCTAGGACTCCAGTTTATGGTCAGCATCCACCTATATACCCACATCTCGAACGCGTTAAATCGTTTCTTGAGTTATTTTATAGTCCAAATATCGCTGTACAAATTAATCCCATCGATATTTTTTGCAAATAATGATGTGACAATGCTACGTGTACTGTGTTAATTTTATGACGACAATACATTTTTTTTATTTTAATAACTTCAGGCAAGCCTTCTTCAAACGTGGGATTACAAAATAAAAGAAGCCAAGATCAGCTATGAACTTATCATCTTTTTCGGCCAGACGGAGGAGATGGATAATCCAGAACTAGAAGAAGATGCCCTGAAAATGGTAAATGTAAATTTTATTTTCTCACTTACCATTTTCAAGTAAATTAACTATTTTTAAAGTTAGAATTATCTTCATTCCGATAAAATGGGGAGTTTACTTTTACTTACTGCTTTGTATGTTTTGTAATACTTTTATTCATTTTTTCTATGATAAAATTTCTATGATAAATGGTGGAAAAATGTTTTCCTTCTTTTTATGTTCCCCAAACATTGGATAAGCAAAAGTTCGTAACCGGTGGTCGTTCAGGCGCGAAAACCTTACAAATAAATAATCTTACACGTCATCAATATATAAATGTTAGAATGTAAAATTAATTTATATATAAATGTATCTACATTTTACTAACTTTACATAATATTAATAAATCCAGCAATTATTCGTCTCACTATAGCGACATTTATCGCTGCAGACATCTATCGGTATAACTTAGTAACACCGTTACGGGAAAGCCATCAAACTTTCTTTTAAACGTTGCCAAGCAGTAATAAATTACTGTTATCTGTATAGATGGCGCAATAATCAAATTACTAAAACAAACACCAATCTGAATGCTATACACAAATTTATAATGATAACTTGCTTTTTTATTAATTATCTACTCAATTAATTCCTTTCGTATACTATTTTGTTTATATAAATAGAAAGTTTACTAAATTTATTGAAAACTTATACATCTCTTGGAAAACAACTACAGAGATAACGTTCGTATTTCGCATTAAAAATTGTAGACCACTGTTTTGTTGCTATTTAAACAATTGACTTTTACAAAAAGTAGTAAAAGGATATAAGGATATTATTAAATAAATTTAAACGACTTATTATTTTAATTATTACCAGAAGAAAATGACACCGGAAGAGATCGCAATCGAGCGAGAAGGTAGAGAGTGGGCGGCTACTATGCTACACGGCAGAATCAGGGGAGAAACAATAAGCCTCCCTGTCGACTCATGTCAAAGTACGTATACTATATTTTACAATCCTTAGGACCGAAAAAAAACGCATACAAACTGTTGCGGTGCGATTCTAACAATACCATCCATAGAGATGGATGGTATTGTCAGAATCGCACCGCTTGAGACCATACGGTTTCCCGTTTTCCCCCTTGTTGCCATCAGCGAAGAACACGGGGATGCTTTTACACAATTCCGTGACATGCAAACCTTAAAATGATAAAATGGAATAAGACACTGATATATTAAGTCGGTTTACTTAACTGTAATTGGACTATACCAAAAAATCCTCAATGTCTGCCATTCAATCTACTGTGGTTAAGACTTGCTGTGGGGTCAATTTTACATTCTTAAATATAAGATATAACTTTGTAATGAGCGTAATACTCGTGAGTAAAAATAGTTTTATTTTCTAGTCACCGAAGCTATCCTTTCGGGCAACATAGATGCAACACGTCGCTGGCGCAACCCTGTGCTTCGCAGATACTCCTCCACTACCATGGGGAGCTCTCGTACTTCGCGCATGTCGAACTACCAAAAGTCGAATAGGTAAGTAAAACTTTTTAGAGACCACCGAATTTTTTTCGTTCCAAATACGACGTAACTAACTGTCCTACCTCGTTGAGTCGAGTTTGTGATCATGTGTCATTTACTCACGAAAAAAAGGTAAGTAAACCTCTAGCTCTAGCCTATTTCATTTCTATATATTTATTCGATTAAATAAATGCTTATTTGATTATTGATATTATAATAAACTGTGATTTTCTTGTCACAACTAACATACTTATCAACAAATGTTAAAAAAGATATTCGAGTCTTTGTAGACAATATAAATATACTATATTATCTGTTATGACGAAATTCTTAAATAGTGTGTAATATTAAACTACACATTTATGTCGTAGGAAAGGAATAGGCAAAGGTACAACTAGTGCAACCACTTTTCGACGTATGTTTTCCCATGATGAGATAGGAGCAAAGTCATCGCAATATCGGACACAAATTCCACTGCGAGTTGATATAAACTTAAAAAGACCTAATATCACTTTGACTCGATCCATCCCAGTATTTAAACTCGAGACCTCAGCAATGCAGCCGTACTGTAATACAACTGCGTCAGCTAGGCTGTTTGGTAAAAATATATATATATATATATATATATATATATAATACAATTTACCTTTCCAGCGTCCCATCACGCGATGAGCCTCAGCCCGGCCCTAGCAGAACAAGTTATACTTGCCCCAGTGACTCCATTGATATACCTTTTGAGAAACTTGAAACAGAAGGTACTGATACATTAACCCATTTAACAACAAATGACATGACTAATAAGCTCCATTCTACTATAGAGCGTACACGAGACACGATACATTGCTAGTCTCTATATTTTTTTGTATCTTGTACGTATGAAGCGATTTAAATATCAATGTATATACTACACCGTAAAATATTGGAAGCGGTATAACCAAGTGACGGCTTTTGATAAATATTTGTAATAAGGAAATGAGTTGCTTTCATTTCTTTTCAGTGTAATACCATTTTATTAATATATTACTATAAGGCATAATACAAAGCTAAAGCGCATTTTTTCACGTTTAACTTTAGATTTAACGCAGTCGCATTACATTTTGTAGTCAGATGATTTATATTAGATTTAAATTTAATGTTTTTAATAAAAGAATGCTAACACTGGCGCCGAATCTGATATTTTTTATCGATATTAATTAAATATACTTTCAGATACTTATTCTGACAGTATGGAGTCGGATGATGACGACGATGAGTTACCACCACGACCATCGCTCTTAGCGTCTCAATTAAGCCGACCCCCCGTACTTCAACCGGCGGCGCTGCAGCAATCGATAATCAGGCCAGAGGTTATTCACGAACTAGCGATTCATCCAGCGATGATTCAAGAATCAATAATCCAATCGCCAGTCATCCAAGAACCGGTGACACCAGTTTCAATATTAGTGGAACAAATTCCTTCGCTGGTCGCGGCCCCGATGACCCAGCCACCGACTATAATTGAGCCGTTGGTCACTCCATCTGTAGTAGAGGAACCGCCTATGCATAGTGCTACAGTTTCGAACCCGGTGGAGCAGTCCGCGGCTATTCAAGTGTACCCTAATCCTGAACCACCAATGGAGCTGCAATCAAACAATCAACAGCCAACTAAACAACAATCGGTAATTATGTATTATATTGTTCGAAATATTTGCCCTATCCGTTTCCTATGTACAATTATTATTCGTTATTTTTTTTATTGGACAGATGGCTGTCGGTATTCCGATACCAATTCCAGTACCATTTGCTCTTTTGCCCGGTTTTCATGGTGACGCTGCGATGCAAAATGTACGTGGTGTCGAGGACCGCAAGGGCCGGAAAGGACGTGGCGTTCACGTCCCACGTGCAAAGAGCGCTCAAAGAAACCGCAGCGGTCAAAACTTCCAACATGTTCAACGTTCAAAGAGCGTTCAAAGTGCACATATCTCACAGTTGATTCCACAAGCTGAACGGGCACAAAGTGCCGGAAGTAACTACAGCTTAACGAGTACCCAAACTGAGCATGTAAGTGAACGGAAGACTACCCGCGGCCGCCGTGGTAAAAGAGCTGCAAGCGCCAGTCCCAGCACTCTGCGTGTGTTGCCAGATAACGAACTGGCCGCGATGCTCAGTCTGCCCGATCTGACCGTGGAACCTCCTACACCACGCCATCCTCCTAGGTAAACCAAAATAAAACGTTTTAGTAATAAAGATAAGTAAATCTCCTTAAAATATAATATGTTCTGCATTTAATAGTATATAATCACGTAATAGCGACGACATTGATTCGGTAAACGGGTAAGTCTCAAAAATGAATTCTCTTCTGTGGACAAACTCCTTATTTTTGCTAGCAAATTCGCACGTTTCGCAAATGACAGAATAAGAGAAGTATAATTGATGACTAATGTATCAGCACTAATATATTTGTTACAGCCCTCAGTATGCTTCGGAGCAAATATATCAATCGCATAACGAACAATTGCAGCGCCATAGAACGGCTACCCAACAACAACAATACTTGAGGCCCAGCCACCGCGGCACCAGCTACCCTCCCACCAGATCGAGCAGGCATGATCATTTCTATTAATTGACCGACGTCACGTAAAACCTTAACGAAAGACATCATTAAAAGCAAAATTTACAGTATATTAAAATACAATAACAGTGCTAGAATACGTAGAAAGCTTCAATTAGTGATTGTGCAAATATAATATAGTGTTTTATAGTGGACTCAGTGTTCTAAGTAGTTTCTTTACGTTTATCAAAAATCATCGTAAACAAACTAATGTGTTTGAAGTCAAACTGCGAACACGATACGCTACGCACGGCGCTTGACGCATTCGGCAGCAGCAGCATGCTTCGTATTTGTCAAATTATCTCAGTAAGTTTACAAGGGATGCTTGTAGTATAGCTTATTTTTAAAAATAAATTTTAATTAATACAGGATTTTAACATTTCGAACGTAAGATGGACATCTTAGGAGAATCTTGTATTGTCCATCTTATGATCAACCAGTACAGATATTAGAAATATATTTAACGAGACCGTCTTAGTGCAGATTAATTTTAAATTCTTGATATTTACCTCATTTTAAATATACTAAACTCAAATATTAAAGTTGTTTTGACTCCTAGATTCTTTTATTATATCTAATTTAAAAAAAATGAAGTTATCCTTAAAAGTAATCTAGCAAAAAAATTAATAAATGTTAATATTTATAATGGTTAAATTATTATAAAATAATTTTTAAGTACAATACATAAAACCGGCTTCAGTTGTTTAATTTGAATGTAAACTGTATGATGTCGTTAAACGATTGCAGTTGATGCACGAACAAATTATTTCATCCGAAGAAATAAAACGATCGCACAGAATATCGGCGTGAAGTACAATTAAACAAATATTTCATCTTAAAACATTTCGTAATAATTGTCCTGAAAGTTAAAAATGTTTTATTAAGTTAGTCATATTCTAACTTAGTAAGAACTTATAATGTAAAATGAGAATACGTATGTTTGATGTAAAATGTCTCTCTTGCATCAATAAAGTGAAAGAATTACTTTAATGTTATAATGAATTACTGGAAGGCATGAAATAAAATTTAATATAGGAATAATTTTTAATACAATCATTACATTATCGATATCATAATTTTTTTTATTTGTTATAAAAACGATTATTTGGACATTCCTCATCGACACTAGAAGTAATTGTATTATTTATATTTCAAGTTTTATTTTCAATTTGTTATGTAATTATTAAAAGTATTTATAACTTAACTTATATTTTATTTTATTTTTTTATTGTAGATAAATCATTAATCAGACATTCCTCATCGACACAACTAGAAGTAATTATAATTATACTTTTTTATTTATTTTTTTATTTGTTTAGAAAACATTATTTAGACATTCGTCATCGACGCCATTAATTTAACATTGTACCTATATTTATTTATATCTTTTTATTTTGTTAATTAATCGTTATTCGGATATAGATGGAGGTAATTATATTTTTTATTCTAAAATTTGTTAAAAAAATCATAACTCGATCGGTCCTTTTAGGTACAACTATAAGGAATATAATTGTCTTAAATGTATATGTATTTACACATGTATATATGTAAATAATAATGTTTCCATGAATTCGCATGTATTTTTATTAATTTATAAATAGTGTTTCTTTAGATAAGTAGGTTATAAATCCAGCATTGGCTACCTAAACGATATACAGATATACAGTGTATTATAATTTATAAATACAAATAAAAAACAGACGTAATTACATGTGCTAGTTACATTTTAGGTATTGAATATAATATGAAGATGTGTATCCTTATATTATAATAATATAATTGCAGACAAACAATGTAATTAAATTTATGTCAGATTTTAGGTAACATCGAAAAGAAATTTCAAAATGTAATGGTTCCCATGAGTTATTTATTTCATCAACGCTATTTTTTGTAATAAAACTATAATTTCACAAAAAGATATAGAAATGCTTTTTACGAATATTACTGGTGTTTTGAATATATTACATATACTCATAGCATACATTAAAAACCAGTATATTATGAAAAAATAATAATTAATGTTAAACGTAAGGTATACGTTAATTTGTTTTTAGCTTACAATATTTAATAAACGTTATAATTTTAACGTATGTAAATAAATGCTTACAATGCCCACAGGAATATTTCATCTGAGGCTAATGATACAAAATTTTTGGTAAGTCATAAAATAACTTAAAAGATAAAATACCGAAGCATTTTCCATAGATAATCCGGTGGATTGTGCAGAGATAAAAGAATGACATTCTCCATATTCATGAGTACTTTACTTCTTTTCATGGAACTATGCTCTTATTTACGAGTACTGCTTTTTATTGTCTTCTAAACATGTTCTTTTAGATTATTCCGCGTATCGTATATTCCAAAGTTTACTTTTGCGTCATAAAATTTTCTTTTCTTCTTTAATTAAGATTAAAGGATAAATCAAACAATTAACAGTTTTAGGGGAGTTTAAAACATAATCATGTAAATTAATTATTTCTGATAATTAATGAAGAGGATGGTAAAAAATAACACGGTGGTACATAGGACCATTTTAATGTATTTATGTTTAAGTTAATCTATATACTATATTTGTCTACTTGTTATAGAATAGTTTATATTACTATTTCTTTTATTATTAATTATTTATCCCAAATCACGTCACTTACAAATCACATTAATATAAACACATTTATTTACGTGAAACAGATATTTTACTACAAACACATGATTACATAATTAATACTTTCTTATATACAAATTTAAATAGAATCGGAACAGTAACATTGTTTTATAAATTAGATTTTATATGAAAGAGAGTTATATTTTTCAAACTCAGGCACAGTTAATAATAACAGGTTGTCAAATATCTCCCTTCCGCTTTTTTGCTCTTTATTCAATGCTTTATAAAAAGTGTTACAGTGAT
>JAABKM020000025.1:4113991-4125932 GCA_016277805.2 Papilio aristodemus | reverse complement strand
TCTCTCTCTCTCTCTCTCTCTCTCTCTCTCTCTCTCTCTCTCTCTCTCTCTCTCTCTCTCTCTCTCTCTCTCTTCATTCACCCTTTCAAAATTAATATCTGACAAGATATTAATTTTGAAATAATAATAATAAGACATTTTATTGTTAACAAATTACCTTATCTAAAAACGTCCTATCGAACACTAACACTCAATAAACACTGACTAAATCTAAAAATTTCTGTTCATAATATACTTACTGGTAATTGTTAAGAATTAAAAATACAAAAGCAAAAGCAGCATTTTGAAATGTAAAATAATCTAGATATAAATAATCGCATACGTTACAACTATCGCCATTTTGTCGAAAAGCTAATTGACCTTGTGTTACCTTGGATACGGCATAGATACACAGCAAACATAGACTAGTAAATGTGTGTGCAGGCCTCCTATGACGACAGAAGCGCGGATAACCGTTCAGTCAATCGACCTCCTCATATGTCATGTGGTCCTAGTATTGTACCAGGAGCGCAGAAAGCACAAGATAGTGACATCTAGCGGAAAATGGCAGCACAATACAGTGTCATCTAGCGGTAAATGACAGCACGAGACAGTGATATCTGGCGGAAAATGGCTGTACTACGATCTAACGCATTAACACAAAGGACGACGTAGAACAAACTGCCATTGTACTATTGCTGAGTAATATTTAAAGAGGGCACTGTTGTACAAAAGTGTAATTTTTTATTTAAGCACATAATTTAGAAATGATACAAGAAACAAAACATTATAAAATGTAAGTAATGTTCACAAGCTCTTCATTCGTCAAGTGCTAATTGATGATTAGACGTTGTATTTTAAGTCGACATAGAAAGTAATAGTGATGAGCACTTAAAAAAAATATTTAGATGTTTAGTGAAGAAACCCAAGTTTATTATAAATCTTCGCTCCTTAAGTGCTAACCAGAAATGTTATCGTATTAAACAATACCGCACAAGCATTTGTATTTTTTGCTGCAAATATTTAGAATCATTTCTAAAAGACCTCTAGGTTTATTAAAAATAATGAGCCATTCGAACACTACAATTAACATACTTTATAGTTACATTAACGAAACATAAGCAAACGACCAAAAATTATAAAACATGTTCATTTTTCTTCGCAGCATTGGCCGGTCGGTGTGATTTGAAACAATCGGTTTTTTCGATCCCTTGCAAACACAGGCCCAGGTGAAGCCCACAGCCCCTGTTTCACACATGGAAGCCAGAATACTACCAAGAACGCCGCAAAAACCAATCCGTACATCATGACTGTTGATAGTTTTGATTAATTCCCAATAATAGTAAATTTTTGTGCTCGCTTCGAACCAAATTTTATACATTTATTCAAATTTTTTTACATAATTAACATTTTTACCTCAACAAATTTAACCTGAAATACGCAAATAAATTTAGCAACATTTTGATAGTAAACAAAATTTACTGTCAAGCAAATAGGACAGAATAAATACAATAAAAATACTATTATCCACCACGTCAAACTAAGAATTTACTGCGAACTTTAAAAAATACATAAAAAATGAATATTTCTATATCATCACAAAATAACGATTTGAAAAAAATATTTTATTTCGAATTCACCGCTCATTAATCCGTATCCCAATTAAATATATGAGGAGTTGCCTAGAGCAGTATATGTCTAAATATTATTGTCTATTTATATGTCTCTACTGTACTGTAAATTAGTATCAGCACCTACGAGCACGTCCAGCAGCACCTGCATCGTCGACACGTTTCGGTGTTTTCGTGTCTGCACACCGCTTTATGGTTCACGCTTAGCGTGGTGATTTTGTTGTATTTTGTGTGTTATGTACTGAGATGAAATAAAAGATAGGGTGCGCTTCGTATTCCATGTATTCGCAGAGTGGTACATTGATACAGGCCTGGCAGTATGCCGACATTATTTATGTACATTACAGTTTTATTAGGTGAACTTGGTAAAACCATGAGTATAAGACACTATATTTCCAACTCTCGGACGTCGCAGTGCAGGTAGGCCTCTCACAAGATGGACTGATGATCTGGTCTGGGTAGGGATGCGGGTAACAGAAGACCGATCATTGTGCCGATCTATAGGGGAGGCCTACGTCCAGCAGTGCACGTCAATTGAAGAAGAAGATATCCAACTCTCACGTTAGTGGACAGTTTTTTGGACCCAGGGAAAAATCATTTTTTTCTTCTTCATATTCTGCGTATTTATTTTTTAACAGTTTCATGATTGTCTTAATACTAGTATATGCAGCACACTTTCTTCCCATGCCGGATCACAGATGCATGAGGGATTCTTCTTTTTTTTGGGTCTTTTTGGATCGCAGATGCACGAAGGGTTCTCCTTACAACGGAACCTGTAAAAGATAATTGGAGAACCCTTTGTGCCCCGTGATAGCGTCCGGTGATAGCGGTGATAGCGTGATAGCGGTGATAGCGTCCGGGAAGAAGACTTTAGTTGTCGAGGCGATCTCCCCATCCCTGTAGCGCCCGTTCCATACGTCAAGCGAATCCAACCGGATTTGTCGCTTGACATATGAAACAGGACACTTTTCGTAGTTTGGTTTGGTCTTCATTCCAACCGCAACTTGTTTTGTTAGTTCGTCCGCGCTCTCATTACCCTCCACCCTCGATCCTCCACCCTTTACTCAAAATAATTTTATGTCCTTTCCCTGTTCCTTTGCTTCCCTTAGATTTTCCCTTATCCTTACTGCTAACGGGTGGAGAGATTCCCGATTCGCGATTGTTTCGAGGGCGGACCTGGAGTCGGATTAAAGATCAACCGTTTGGTGCTTACTGCGCACCGTATACCTGACCGCCTCGCGCAGGGCCAGCAGTTCCGCCTGGTATACGGTGCAGAAGTGACCCAGCTTTAATTTCCGCCGAGAGCTCTCCGGTTAGCGCCGGGCCTACCTTAACTTCAATTTTGCTACCATCGGTGTAGATATTCACACCCACTACAGCTCGCCGGGTCACTTCGTCACAGTCCGCCAGGCAGCACTTGAATCTGTGCAGATACTGAGAGAATCCTCCATGCGCAGTCAAAACTTACACCTGCATGAGATCGGACTCAAGCGGAGGAAAAGAAGAAATTGGTCGTTGAGGCTGTACTCCTTTCATGTATATTATCTATCTTTTATCTTTCATAATAGCTTTGGTCTTAATTCCGATTCCATAGGCTTTTCTAATTGATCCAGTCTTTTATTTTACTCCAATCCCACATGAGCTTTCACCCAGAATAACCTTACTTCGTTACTCTCTTACTTCTTTCATGAATCTTTTGTTCTCTAGATGTAGCCACATACCACTCCGAAGTTTCTAAGCCGGATCTGGAATTGGAATAAATCCCAAAGCTCCTTGCAGGCTTCTTTATTACATACTTCATGGCCAGCGGTGGATATATGGTGCAGAAGTTCCCCAGCTTTAATTTCCGGCAGCTAGTCCTTGCGGTGCTATCCAATATAGATAGAGCAGTGCCAAGTGCTCTTTCTTTCTTCTTTACCATATATGTATTTTTTCTGGTTCAATGGACTATGTGAAAAATTGTATCTCCTTTGAAATCTGTAAGAACATACATAAAAGATATAAATAGCAATATAATAGCAAAATGAGGGTGTACTAGTTGCACCTCTGTCTACCCCTTTGGTTAATACAGCAATGGGGTATATTTTTAGATATAAATACAGAGCAGCTCTTTCTTATATAAACAAAGAAGATTATCTTCACTTGTTCAATGATCTGATTATCGGCGACAATTAACTGAATCTCACACAATCACAACAAAATGTCTAAATTGTCCAACATTGTCATTAATTGTAAATAAAATTAAAAAATATTTTTGCAATAGATTATCAATGCAAGAGTTTCTTGTTAGATCTTTACAAATTTTGTTGTGACATTCTTCTTTTTGTCAAAATTTTGTTAAATTTAAATGATCTTTTCTTCATTATTTGTTATGTGCTATATTTAAAATAGTTAAGTTAACCTTTAAATGTGTTGTATAATATTTGTTAATAACTATAACTTAAGAAACTTTGCCAGTCATATGTTGGCTTCCTCCTGTATTAAATAAATAAAAAAAGTAAAAATGATCAATGACAATAAAATATATTATGTATACACTTACTCTTCCTTAATTTGGGTCCAAAATTGGTATATTTGTGGGAATATTTTCCACTTGTTGCCAATGTTGTCATCAGAATGAACAGCGACAACTTTGTTTATCCAATGGCTTATGCTGATACCCGTGATCCTTTAGCCAGAATCAGTTGCCAAAAACTAAAGGTATATAGCACCTGAAATAAGTAAAAAAAATGGTAAGCTCTAAGGTCAAACTAAAACACAAGAAACCGTTTTGAGACGGGTTATGAGTTGTGAGTTATCTTTATGGGAAGCAGTGTTGTAATACAATAAATAACCAACAGAATAAAAAAGATCCGCTATTATATATTATCATATCTCCGACATATAATTACATTTATGTTTAAATTATGTTATTGTTGTTATATTGTACTTTAAATTTTTTTTTATTACATAACATAATGTATATTATGATATTGTAAAGTTTTTGGTAATAACTTAAATTTATTAAAAAATATAGGCTTACCATAAATTCATTCCATCAGTAACATATAAAATTAAAACACTAAGAAATGGTAAAATTTGATATCCATATAAAAACAATTTTAACAATTAAAATTTTTATGATACATTATCACACTATGAAAACTTTTGTCCCATGATTTTGTAAGGGTGTAAAGTGTTTTGGCTATATAAAGTTTCATTGAGAGTTCCGCTCGCTGGTATCAACTGCTCTTTAGTCTTTGACGTTATTGATTTGACGCAGGGGTAGAGGGGAAGGCACATAAAAGTCACTCTTGCCATCTTCGATCAATACTAGCACATTCCTCGCAGGCGAAATTGAAGCTATAGTTGTTTAATACTATACTTTCATAAACGCTTCACCATACATTTTGCAGACAATGGCGGAGTAAGTATAAGCTATACCTCAATCTTTTATATTAAATTTAATACTTTTCCTTAATTCTACCACACAGTATCGAATAGTCATTGTCTAAGTGATTTATCACTTTTTATATCATAAATTTAGCATCACCGCCGGTTTTTATGATACAAATAAATAAATAAACTGCATATTTCGAAATTTAAATATGTATATTTAAATATTCAATTCAAGAAAAATATGCCTTAGTTATATTATTTTCTTTAATGCTTTCTTAATATCAAAATGATATACAAATGACTATGATATTTCTCATTACATATTTATTTGTAGAATTAATATAATATATCTTAAGACATGTTCGGTTTTTTTTACTAACAATTAACCTTAGACATAAAACTTGATAACTCATTATGAGCAAAGGTTATTTGAAGGTGAACTTTACTTAGGTCATTGTTAACCATGTGCATTTCTTTTGCTGTCATCAATTTTGTAATTACAAGTACTTAAGTAACCAGATATTTTTTTTCATAACATCATAATTGATTTAAAAAGTAATTATGGTGCTTGATATTTTCATTCTAATATTAACTCATTAATGTCCAATTACTTAATTACGTATCTTCTACTTTATACAATTTAGCAATTGTTGCAGTATCATCATAGCACATATTAAATGTTGCTAAACAAAATTGGTTAGAAACCATGTGACAATTATAAAATCTATGCCAGTTATATACATTTTGGACTTTTCTACTAAGGATATTGCTAATCTAATGTGGCTTTGTCTACGCCTGCAGTATTTTAAAACAAAGACATGCGGGCAAATCTTTTCATAATGTTTGTTTGTTCACTTTAAATATTAAGAAACCTGATATATTATAACCCAATATGAGACTTGTGACAGTTTTATAATAGTAACATAGTATATTAACAATTTATGTCTTTGTAAAGATCGGTTAGACTAATCACTACTATGGAAAAAAAAACTGCTATATAAATCTTGAGATTTTTCAAAGAAGAACAATGGTGTTTTATTCAATTTTTTATTTCAGAGAGAAAGCTGATATTGCTCTGATTGGACTGGCCGTTATGGGCCAAAATCTTATTCTCAACATGGACTCCAAAGGCTTCGTTGTCTGTGCCTACAACAGGACAGTAGAGAAGGTATTTTATTATTTTTACTTTATTTAAATTCAGTCTTGTTATATGAATAATGAATTTAGTTCTTATTTCTTAAATTAGAGTCAATCACAGAGTTTTCGGATTAAAGTAAATGAATCATGAAATTGAAATAAAAAACAATCAATATTTTTTGTTGCCAGGTTGATCATTTCCTTGCAAATGAAGCAAAAGGTACAAAAGTCATCGGTGCCAAGTCTTTGGAAGATATGGTGCAAAAATTGAAGAAGCCAAGAAAAGTTATGCTTTTAGTTAAAGGTAAGTGAATAAATTATTTTCTAGTTTATTTCTGCAATCTTTTATATCAATAATAATGTAATTACAATTTATAGTACTTATCTTGTAACAATATTTGATTCAAATGATGGTGGTATTGACCGCGACTTGAAAAATAGAATAAATGCAGGATGAATAAAATGGCGACAGGTTTGTTAACATGCAATACTCAAGTTCCCCTTAAATTAAAGGGGAAAATATACAAAACCATAAGGCCTGTCGTAATGTATGGCTCAGAGTGTTGAGGGGTAAAAGGAACGGATGAAAATGGAGTGCATGCGGCAGAAATGCCAATGTTGATATGGATGTGTAGAGTAACGCGAATGGATAAGATACGCAATGAGTATATTAGAGGGAGCTTGAAAGTAGCATCAGTGAAGGACAAATTAAAGAGCAAAAGGTTAATCTGGTATGGGCATATATGAGGAGGGAAGAATGGCATGGCGACAAGGAAAGTTTTAGATATGAATGTGATGATTTAGTTGAAAGTTGTGTAGTTTTAGATGAAAAATGGATGGATTGCATGAAGGATGACATGAGAAAGAAAGTAGTGACTAGTGATATCGCAACATGATGATATATGCTATCAATTTCTTTGTGAGTTTGAATTAGCTCTATCTATTGTATATGTGTTACTTTATTTTCGATAACATATCAGCTCTAGAATACATTTTCCTCGGGACTTTTGGTTTAACCATTGTTTGAGCATACAAATTGACAATTTTTAAAATAACCTCAAAATTGTGTGTAATGAAAAATATATTGCATTGTAATGTGGCTGTAATGGTATTGAATGCTTGTCACTTGGTTAATACAAACAAAATGACACCTCAAATGACCCTGATTTAAATCAAAAGCCTATTACAATGACCTTCTTATTGAATGAATGGGAAATGTTTGTGGACTTAATTGAAATGACATTTTTTGTATTCTAAAGAAATCTGGGTTAATAATATACCAAAATATATTAGTTAGTGTCTAAATATTACATTCTATTGTAACTCTTGGAAAGTAATAAAAATTTTAGTCAGCAAGTAGATACAGTAATCACAATCTTACTTAAATATAACAATTTTTGTATGTTTTCTTTTGGAGTTTATTAAATAGTTGTGAAAACCTCCTTATACAACATTATTGGGTTTATATCTTTTTAAATTTAAAAGTTCAACTCTTGTTGCTGGAGTAATTGCCACTCATCTCTTATTCTCTCCCCTTGATTTGACATCTTGATACAAACATGCAGTTTACTTTTTCCTTTACTTGGTCGAAGTAGAGACGACACTGTCTCCCTCTTTTTCTTTCTGATATGTTTCTAAAGCTGTTGTGTCATATGATGTGTCCTATGATCTTTCCTTTTTTATTGATGATATATTAAACACTTATTGCATACCTGTTCTGTGTCAAACACCCTACTCTAAGTCATCGCCGCTACCATTATTGAGTGTATATATTGAGACTCTTGGCTTTAGTTAAAATAAAAGTCTAATTGTTAAGGAAACTTTATGATTTCCCTTTAAATACTTTGTAAAAATCAAAAAACAATGTAGTCATGCTTCATATTTAATAATTAACTTTTTTACAGCTGGCTCGGCTGTGGATGCTTTTGTTAACAACCTATTGCCGTTGTTGGAGAAAGGCGATATTATAATTGATGGTGGGAACTCCCAGTACACTGACACACAGAAGTGGTGCAAAGAATTAGCTTCAACAGGAATCCTGTACATCGGTATGGGGGTAAGTTAATACTCAAGTTCCCGCATAATACAATTGACTTCGGAGATAATGTTTGCATATGTATGATGTATATAAATGCACATTGCCCTTGACTTCGTCGATGCTAAAGTTTTTTTTTATTTTAAGTTGACCACACTTCTTACTAAATATGATATAAATAATATTGCTTAACCTGTTCACTGCCACATTGTAATTTTAATGATGACACGAAATTTTACAAATAAATATTACGATCTTATCATTCAAACTATGTTTCAATAAAAATGATAATATCTTCTCTGCATTACATACGTTTTTCTTCTAATCAGTAACTAAGTAGCCATTTTTAAAAATCACAATCTGCATTATCCATTAGTCAGCAAGTATAATTAATATTGTAGTTGGCAGTCAATGGGTTAAACAATGTTTTTATGGTAATCTTTTGAGGTTGTATATGTATTAGTTATATTTTGTAGGTGAGTGGCGGTGAGGACGGCGCTCGCCATGGGCCGTCCCTTATGCCAGGCGGTCATCCTGACGCTTGGCCCGCAGTCAAACCTATATTCCAAGTGAGTTCAGTCTATTGTCTATATTATCTATGGTGTTACGGTCTATGATACCTGAATATGTAATCAGTTACTTATTGCCGCGGCAAAATTATTATTTAATTTGAGATATACGAAACGTGGGTTATAATAGTTTAAACTTAATATTGTTTACTAAGAAACGATTTAGTTATTTTGAGATAAACCGTTTATAATTCATTACAATTCTTCTTTTCAAAGTATCTCCTTTTATAACAGTACGATGAAATTTTTGTTGTGTTTTAGGCGATTTGTGCTAAAGTGAACGATGAGCCGTGCTGCGACTGGGTCGGCGAAGACGGCGCCGGTCATTTCGTAAAGATGGTCCACAATGGTATCGAGTATGGTGACATGCAACTTATTTGCGAAGCATACCACATCATGAAGGATATCCTCAGTGAGTATTGTGTCAAATAATTACATCCGGTCTTAAACAAGAATACTATTATTACATGATATGGTTATGTTTCACATGTATATAATACCTATAAACTATATTTTACTAATAGTTGTTTCAAACACATTTTCTAAGCTCCTTAAATATTATATCTCGTATGTAATGCTGATTGTAATGTTGTTGCCTTTCAGATTTGGAACAGGGTGTGATTGGAAACATCTTCGCTGAATGGGGCAAGGAAGAATTGAACTCATACTTGATCGACATCACTTCTGATATATTGAAGTTTGTGGACACCGATGGTAACTATTGATTTTTTTATACATATTTAAAGTTTAAGAATTCGTTTGTAAATAAATTGTTTTATTTACAGATCAATATTTGCTGCCTAAGATCCGTGACGCCGCCGGCCAGAAGGGGACAGGCAAGTGGACTGTCATCAGTGCTCTAGAGTACGGAGTGCCTGTCACTCTAATCGGAGAAGCCGTGTTCTCTCGGTGCCTTTCTGCACTTAAAGGTAACATATTCTGTTTGACATATATTTATAAAAAATACACCCCATGCCTCTATTCCTCAAAGGGATAGACAGTGGTGCAACTAGTGCACCTATATTTCGCCGTGTGTTATAGGAGAAGAGTCTATCTCCATATTGAGTACAAATTTTAAACTTCCGTCTGATATTGGGTTGAAAAAGCTCAATATAATTTTTCCTGATAATAAAACTTTTATGTATTAATTACATATTTGTCAGATGAACGCGTGGAGTCTAGCCAGACTCTGTTAAAGTCGATCATGAAGTTCGATGGCGACGATTCGGACCTCCTGGACCACCTCAGAAATGCGCTTTACGCTTGTAAAGTGATCTCTTACGCGCAAGGATTCATGTTGCTGAGGGAAGCGGCTCGGGTACGTCCACTTTATGCAATTTAAATATCATTCATATTAGTTGTATTAACTATCAACAACACTTACATTAATTTTTATGATGAGTCTTTATATATAAAAATAAATGTTTGGATTTCTGTATTCGAAAGATTCAAAAATCATACATCCACATTACTAAAATTTGTGTAAAAATTACGTATTCCCTTGGCAAGAATTTTTTTTAAATAAATTATAATAATTCGGATGTATGTTTGGTCATTTATTACAAATTATGTTTGAAGTATCAAAATTGTCCTTTTTATTTGAACACAAGTGACACGTGGACAGGTACAGCTAGTTGGTAAATGTATAATAAATTTATTATAATTTCAGGTGAACAAGTGGAACTTGAACTACGGCAGCATTGCTTTGATGTGGCGCGGAGGCTGCATCATTAGAAGTGCCTTCTTAGGCAACATTAAGGTAAGTTATTGTATATTACAAAGTTATTGTAATGTGTCTTTGAATTAAATGAAATAAATTATCGAATCACTTTCTCTTGTCCATTTGTAAATCTTTTGTCATTAAAATTGTGAACGATTGGGAGTTAGAAGAACCCATGGCCAAAAGATTTCTCTTTTATATTTTCCATTTATTATGTTAATAAGCGTTTTAATTATTTAACATTATAAAAATGCCTGTATTAATTTTTTTTCTGAAATTCATGGTCACAAAGTTAAGTAATAATCTTATTATTTATTATGTTTAATTATTTTATTTAAAATGTATTTAATGTCAATAATGTGGGCATCATAAGTACAAACAACTAAAAATACTCTGTGTTTTAATGGCAGATATTTTTTTAATTTTTTTTTCAACATTGGTATTTGAATTAAATATTGTGTTTGAACAGGAGGCGTACACCAAGAACCCGGCTCTCAGCAACTTACTGCTGGACCCGCACTTCTCCAAGCAAGTGTCCGATTCGCAAATGTCCCTGAGGCGTGTTGTAGCCCACGCGGTGCTCTGCGGGGTGCCCACGCCCACTTTCTCCGCGGCGTTAGCATTCTTCGACGGCTACAGCTCGGCCGTGCTGCCTGCTAATCTGCTACAGGTAACTAATTGTGCCCGATATGGCGATATGTTAATAAGATAAGCCAAAAACATACGGCCAAATGTGGCAGCTTAGTTGCAACTCTGTCTAACCCTTCGAGGAATACAGGCGAATAATTTTTAATATTGCGTTCTTGAACAGTATGTTTGTAATATATAATTTTAGACGTGTGTGTGCGTGCGTGTGTATATATGTGTCTGTATGTTACTTATTTAATATAAATTTGTTGTACACAGGCACAGCGAGACTATTTCGGCGCTCATACCTATGAACTGTTGAGCAAACCGGGCGAGTATGTCCACACGAACTGGACCGGCCATGGTGGGAATGTCTCCGCGTCTACATACAACAACTAAAACTATTATTAACATTCAAAGATTTTTTTAATACAAAATAGAAATATAAAAAAAAATTGTGGTGGGATTTTCTAAGTGTTTTAAAGGAAACTTGTATGCGATTATTGTAAAAGATTATAATAATGTCGAAACGGCTGTGACAGATTAATGTTTGCATTCCGCTTTTTTTTATTTTGCTATTATATATAATAAACTTGTAATGGAATTTTGGTTCCAATAAAACCACAAATTTAATATGTTTTTCATTTATTATAAAATCAAAAATATAATCACACAATATTTTCTCACTTTTATAAAGTTCTAACATACTAAAATATTTATAATATATGTATATACACATAAAATGGCGATAAAGACAGTGACATCTAGCGGAAAATGGCGATAAAGACAGTGACATCTAGCGGAAAGTGGTAACACAAGATTTTGCCATTGACCGCTAGATGCCACTGTCCTTATTGCCATTTTC
>JAABKM020000025.1:4034034-4102945 GCA_016277805.2 Papilio aristodemus | reverse complement strand
CTCGAAACACTGAAATGGGAAATTCTACCTCACCCGCCATACTCTCCAGATGTTGCTCCATCTGATTACCATTTATTTAGGTCGATGGCACACGGCCTGGCGGGCCAGTGCTTCGATTCTTTTGAAAAAGTCAAAGAATAGATCGATTCTTGGATCTTATCAAAGGATGATGAATTTTTCCGACGCGGGATTCGTTTGTTGCCTGAAAGATGGGCCAAAGTAGTGGAAAGTGACGGACAATACTTTGAAACATAAATAAGACATCATTTTTTTAATATAATTTTTAAAATTAAAAAAAAAAACGGCGAGAGCAAAGTTGTAGACCTAATACAAATTGTCGAAATCGAATAGTTAAATTGCAAACTAAGAAAATGAAATGAAACAAATTGTAAGGCAGATAAAAATTTTATCTTATACATGGTAAATCAAATTGTCAGTGATTGTTCGAGTTCGATTATAAATTAACTAAATTTATAATTGGTTGGTGATATATTAAATTATATTTACCTGTATAAGACAACCATCATGTAAGCGATTACGGCGACGCTTATAGAGCATAATATAGCAAGCAATAAGATTTCCATCGGCGTTGTAGGATAGATGGGCAGGTCTGTCGCTTTCCCCCATTGATGCATCTGGCTTTTGGTTTCGGTCAGCTCGAAATCTTTAAAATTGAAATAAAACACAAATAAAATATTTATTTCAAAATATAATACCACAATTAACTTTGACAAACAAAAATAAAATAGTTAAGTAATTCCTTCAAATTAAAGTAAATATTATGCCAATAAAAAAAAACAACAGAAATTTAGATGCGTTGAATTAACTCAATATTCCTCCATTAAGGCTAAGATATATGGTACATGAAGATAATATTTTGGAAGATTCCAATTGTTTCGAAGTACTTAAAACCAAAGAAAACGTCAAATTTGATAATTGACCACCTGGGAAACGTTCCCACTCCATAATGTTTTTGGATTTACTTTATAAATAATATTTGACACGTACCGGGTAATATATCAATGGGGTCTAACGCAGCGGCCAAAGCTTGCCAGCGTAGCGGAGGGGGTTCTTTCTCGTCAGGGTGGCGAAGCCCTGCTGCCAATTCAGGGCTCACTCGATGGCTCAGTAGTGTCGGGGGCAGGATGACAGCGTACCTTCCTGCCACTGTCTCATTATACTGCGAAAGTATCGCTGACCAATGAGATGGGGATAATCTGAAAATTGAAAATTAAAAATTATACCAAAAGTCAACATTAATTCCGAAATTATGTGATAATATAAAATATGTATCGACATAATTAATTGAAATTTGTTTATTTATTTATGGGAAGTCAACAGCAAATCAACAAACAGGCAATAACATAACTTCACGAATAGTTAACACCGCACAAGAAATATAAGCAGTAACGAAAAATAAAACAGTTTACATTAACGAAATCGAGTTTATATTTAATAGCTTGTTGTTTTATTAATAGCAAAGGAATCAAAAAGGGACACTGATTATTTATAAAACAAATTTAAGCTGGAATACGAATGAGAAATGGTTGAAAGTCTATTGTCTTGTAACTTATTAACACTGACCAAAATCAACCCGTATACTGTAGTTAGTTTTAGCAAGCATTAAACCTTAATAAAGTCACGCGCCATCAGTTCATATATATTAGAGATGTATATGTTTTAGAGAGGTAACGGCAAGTGATGTCACCGTACACTTATTTCATGAGGCATTTCTTGGTACTCGTGGCACGGTGTGCAGTACGGAGTATGAAGAAATGGGTTACGTGGGATACGCCGGCGCAGCAATTATCGGGTGCTGCCAAAGATAGCAAAATTGGCGTCTGACAATGGCCATACGCTTAGAATGAACAATAACAATTGTATGTTATATACTATATATGTGTTTATATTTTTTTGAATTGATTCTGGGACACGTTATGACTGGAGTTGTGTAGTACGTTGTATGTGGACATCAATCGGTTAAGTGGTGAGTGAAGACCCAAGTTTGTACGCGCAGCTTTTGTAACGAAATCAATGTAACTATTGACTAGTTTGTACAGGAACATGGCGCAGGGTCTTTGCTAAATTATAGCTATACGATAAATGCCACAGAAATCATTTAAAAAAAAAACGAATTACGAATTATTTATTTAAAGCAACGTTAGTAAGAATAATTAAAATATATAGAGTATCTAATACTATCTTCCAATTCTCAACATAGTAGTATTAGAATCGAAAGTACTATATTATGCATATTAGCACGTCTGCTATCGAATATGGTCATCAGTATTTGGTATAGAATGATTAATCGATCGTAATAGGAAAGACTTCCAACAGACTGCTATGATTCATACGAGATAAGCGCTAAGTGGCCGACAATATCAGTAAGCGAATTGTTATGTCTTGATGTAACGTATTTCGACTAATGTTCAACCAGATAATATTATCGTAAAGCCACACGTGTGTCTCATTCTTTATCCTTACAATGTTATAATGTCAAGGATAAGACCTGTGTTGTTTTACAATGCTAGATTAATTTACATAATTATGTAACTTAAAAATTACAAGACAACAATCATTTAAACAATTGTATTTTAAGGACATATACAATAAATATATTCAAGTAAAATAAAATTAAAACTCATTATATGAGCCATGTGGTCAGATGCTAATTGATAAATAGATAAAAAAAAATCTTAACTTCAAGCATATTTACCTTGTCCAGGGACGAGAATGTGGTGAGTGCTTCAAGAAGATTGTTTCATTTGCATCAATGGTTTTTCCAACTTCTTCTGTGTCTATCATTGTCGAGAATACTAAGGGTTGTCGATCGCTGTCATTATATGTCATATAGACGGCTTGCTTCGCTTTGTTCTTTTCATATTCGTGTCTTACACTATCATTGTCTTTTTCAGTTGTTATAAAATAATCTACTATACCCGAATTATATACGATCATGGATATCCATACTAACATCCAGACCATGAAAGCACGTTGAAAGAATCGTGTCCTTGCCCACATATTGACTAAACGAATCCTTTTCGGCACTCTGTGGTCTTGCAGACTTGCGTTTGAATTCCTTTTCGCGACAACATCAGTTGGAGTATTGTGCGCTAAGCCATTTAATCTCGGATGAGATTTTGACTTTCTCATTTTCCGCGGCATAATGTTTTCCTCTTTAAACCCGTCATTGTATCGCCAATTCAAAGCGTTATTAGCATTAAAATATTCCTTTAAATGCAACTTGTTATTTCTCTCCGGGAAATATTCCATTCGCCTCACGTCAATGCCGAGGATTATCGCAAAAAACGACATTTGTATGAAGTAATCAGATATGAGACTAACGATCATGAATATTGAGAACTCCTGTATGAATGGCACAAAGGTGAAGAAACTGACAGTGAGTATTGTGATTTCTGTTAATAAATTTTTAGTGATCGACCAGCCTTCTTTACTCAGACCTTGGGCTAGACGTATTTTAACATCCAACCTTGAATCTGTTGACGTCACACTCTTCGTAAGTACCAGAATATTTTCTAGGCCGACGATAATAACTAGGTATGGAAAGATTTCTTTGCCTTGAAGGCTGAGTGAAAATCCGAAGTAAAAACAAATGCCCATCGACATAGACAAGCTGCCTGCTATAGCGACCACAGAGCAAGCAGCCAAGCCAAACTTCGATCGGATAAATTCTATCTTCCTCACTGAAAAATATACATAAAGAAATAATCCAAAAAAAGTAATGAGTAATGGAATAGGCTCATGATAATTGAACTGTCCAGGATAGTATATAATTGTTACTTCATTGCCACTTATCTGCGGTGAATCTTGATATAAAGGATATAATTCTTTAAGTTTACTTGTAAGGGAATCGATAAACCTGAAAACAATCAGTAATAAATTTTAAATAATTTTTATTAATTAAAAAGTCATATGTTAAAAAACTGCTCACAAGAAGTTTAGTTAGAACGAGAAATATTCGAATGCAAACAAATTATTTAAATCGGGAAATTAAATAAACATCTTTGATGTTTTTAAAAATCAAACTGTTTTTATAGTACACAGAATGAATTACAGAATTATTAATATCAATTTTTATACTGACCTTTCATTAGCTTGTTGATAGAATATTGTAATGGCATACTGTAAGACGCGGGGGCGGGTTCTCAATGGATATCTTTTGACGCCAGTGTCACGAAGGTGCATTCCAAAAGCCATTTCAGCGATAGATGGACCTTTTTGGAGGCTCTGCAGAGGAAGGAAAAGTTATTTTATTGACTTAATAAATAAGTAAATTTATATTTTAAAAACTTAAAGCCGGTTATTTATTTCCTATTACGAATGAACTACCATATTATTTTTAATTCACAAAGAAATAGCAACATATGTTTGTATTGTTAAATCTTATTAAAATTAATAAAAACGTAACTCTACTACTTATAATATAATTCTATGAATAAAAAAAAGAGATTATCATAAATATTATTTAAAAACATGCTTCAGGTGATAGTTTATAAATTCTAATCATCATTTTCATCATTATCCTAACCTATTCCGCTAATGTTAGGTTGAGTACAACTATACTTTTTATTATATAGATTTGGCGACCTGCCTGACAGCCTGCATGCAAGTTATAGATGGAAAAGTATATTGAGACAAACCTGATAGTTATATATGGTATTGATTATATTGGCATCGAGTGAAAACGTCTGTAGATTTTGTTGCCACAGGTTTGCAGGTGAAAGCAACAGACAGCTGTATTCGGGCATTACTCGTTCCACGCTAGCTTTGCTCTCTTGTCTTCTAATACCCTCAATCTGATAGCAATGTTGCAACAGTGATCCTTTGCTGTGAATATTGTAACAAATACCTAAATTTACAAGGATGCAACTAATAATATTCTGATCTAAAATTGGTAGAACATCTGTAGTAAATCTATAATTAATAATTTAATAAAGACACATAGCAATGAACAGTCATGGGACAACACTCCACATGAACAATGTTTAAAGGTATTTAAACTATCTTATGTAGTTACAATTTATTTATGAACAATAAAAAGCTTTCACTTTTTTCTGAGGTATTAATGTATTACATGTCAATCCATGTATTACCTATGGCAATATTATTTCTAATTAGAATTCAACACTCGCTTCAAATTTTCCAGCACAGCAAGAACTTGCGCAAAGCATGAGTACAATCTACATAAATAAAATATGGTAAGTAAAAGTAATAAGATTTTCTTTCCTTTAACTACACTTAAGTGAAAAGAGAGAACGGACCTATTTTCTCCAATCATTTATGATTGCAAGTGTGAGAAATTTAAACACAAAAAACCATCAGGAGTCTCTGGCAATAGCAAAATAAAAAAAAATCTATATTTTTTTTTTATTATATAAATGACATTAAACTACATTATGATACATAAATAAAATATTTTACAAATTAATTTTTCGCATGCGCTGCTGAATTAAATTAATATCTGTATTAATAGAAACAACACAAATATGCTTTCTGATGATGACATCATGATGATGAAGTAATGATACTTCAATACACATAAATAGATCTTAAAATACTATATAGTTTTTTTTTAAACATAAGTTTAAGCAAAACAATGCAAAGCTGGTTTGTTTTAAAAAAGGGGTCAGCAGATTGGACAACTAAGGAAAAAGTTTCTGATAGTAATTGGTCTTCACTTCAGAGGCTGTATCTTTAATTTTTTGGATAACTTTTTGTTATTTATAATAACTTCCTTCAAGTTATACCAAACTATTAATGTGGTAACAGTCAATACAAAACAACTTTTATATAATAAAGACTTACCTTTCAAGATCTTCATGGTTGCGTATTGTCTCTAATAAACGAAAAACTTCTTGTAATGGACCTCTAAAAGCATCCCACATTCTTAAATTACTATTCCAAGGTGAAACACCTACAACAAAAACAAGAAACTCATTAATATAAATAATGAATCTTTAAGTGTAACAATAAAATATAATTATTAACATTCAAACTATTACTTTTTGTGCGAGTTTTACCTAGTCAAAGTATATTGTGCAGATAATGTACTATGCTTATTTTCTAAAGTAATTAAATTTTAGTTTAAGATGTCTTTGGCCTGCCATTAAGTAAACCACAAAGGAGCCAGAGATAAAACCTACTTTAAGGCTCTGATATCTTATTAATATATTTATAATAACTTACCTATTTTTAGTATGATTTGGTGAACATAAAATAATGGTTTATCTTTTGCCCAGATGTAAGGGAGTTTTTGAGTTTCATTATGAATATGTCCCATTTCTAAAAAATCTGAAAAATTCACTAGAACTTACTAAACAATGAAAAACACAAAAATGACTATTAAGAAACATAGGGAACAGAATGTAATAAGTTTATTATTTACTATAATTTATTACAGTAGTGATGATTATCCGGATAAGAGATTTTAGTCATTCTTTTATTCAGTTTTTAAAATATTTATTAATTAATCATTCTCACCGGAATAATGACAATTTTTATTGTGGCAGTTAGTTGGAGTTTCAGTGTAGTCATGTAGTGGTAAATTTATCACAGTAGGAATGTTGCCTGGTAAAGGTACATTCAGTAATGGATAGCTGCAAATAGAACAATATATACAACTGACCTGTCAAACACTATTACTCTTTATTAAAGTATAATAAACTATACTTACCAACACAATAAAACAACAGAGATCGCGATTGTTATCGCAGTAACTGGATAAGACGAACAGAACAAACCATAAGTGTAATATATTTGAGCTACTCTTTCAGGAAGAGTTGCTCCTGCCATTGTTATTGTAGTATTTATATATTTTCTAAACTGCGTGTTTAATTAAAGGAATTCACGAACCCATTTCACTTTAGTTCACGGCACAAATTTAACAACGGAAAACTTTTATAAAATATTTTAGCCAACATAAGACATGATATTACTCCTTAAATATCTTAAAAATTTAATTTCGATTAATTCATTAATAAACATTATGTTGGGGATTCAGTGGCTGATAGTAGACATTTCTTATAATTTTATTTTTAAAAAATCCAGCGGTTAACAAGCGTTTACTAACACATTATGTATCAACATGCCGCTATATCCACTATTCACTATTACATCAGTCATTAAACCAACCACGCAATATTGACAGAATTTGACATTTGACATTTCATGTCAACAATCCTATTAGAGAAGAAAATACAAACGTAATGATATAGATCTGTTATTATGCGTAGCAAAAAATAAATTATTAAAAATGATTTAGTATTTTAGCATTTAAGGATTACTGTAGACGATAGAATTTATCGCCCTCATGTTTTTGTTAATTTTATAAGTGCTTAGTTTATAGTTTTTTGATTTTTATATATTCTATTTACAGTATTTTATTATTATCTATGTAATAATCGCTAGTCATTATATGGGTACTACTAAAATTATTTGAAATTTTAAAAAAGAATAAAAAGGTTTTTTAAGGTAGTTTTGGCACGGAATATTAAGGAATGGTCTTGAACCAACTGTGCGATCATTAACAGTGCGGACAATGCTTCCGAGTTTTAAATAATTTTTTTCACTCCGTATATTCGTACAGTAAATCTAGACTTTTTATACGAATCTAAATACAGTCTGCATTTAGATTTAATGACTGTGTTTTATTTACTTAGGTCTAGACTTCTTTATAATGTACGTAAATTTTTGTTTTAATATTACAACAATTATAACGTGAAAAATATTGTAGCAGATTAAGAAAATTTGTTTTCAATGTATACGCGATAGCAACTTTCCCTATTTTTTTCTGTATACGTTCTTCTGAAATTTTTAACCCGATGGGGTTAAATCTACATGTTGGGATGCACAGACTAACCTAGCATACTTATACTATCATGTTTACAACACAAAGGGTGAGTAGCGAGGGCTTGCTCTCTGCCGCGCCGCCAAATTACGTTCAGACGGTTTAGACAGACGTTAATGTCGGTTATCAAAACTATCAACATATAAATATAAGTAATTCGTTCACTTAGTATGGACAGGTACTTAAAAATACTACAGCGTTACTTTCAGTGTATAATTATAAGGTGTTTGCATTAAATTCTAACCGTATTAGCAGAAAGGAGCTTTGAATTTAGAATTACAAAATGTTCTTAATAATTTAGTTTTTCGGAAAAATTGATATGATCTTACAACTTATTTCTCTCCCCAATCTTGAAATTGCTGGCTTAAAAAAATATATATTTATATATAGATTATATTATTGTGTTTATTATTTATTATATTAATAATAAATATGATCTTGAAGATGTCATAACTGCTCCCCTCAAAGGTTCTGATAATTCCGACATGTCTATGCATTTGTGGTGATTGGAAATGGTTTTATGTACAGAATATATAACAGCTCAGATCGAATGTTCCCAATTCTAGTTTCAGTTGTAATTAGAAACCATTCAGTTTCAAGATTCAATCGTTTCTGCTAGGTTAAACATCTATTTGATAGCTCTATGTGGCAACGTCTACACAGGGTGTCCGAAAATAACGGAAATATCTGAAGATCACAGATTCCTTGGACGATTTCATCCAAAATTCGCTTGTTTTGAGCGCTACATAGTTATAAAGTTATCACTATAAAGTGATGAACAATTCTTAAATAAATCAAAAAGTATTTAATTTTTAGGATTGATATATTTTAAGTCTGTGTTTGGGACCCGTTTTTTTCATGGATTTAAAACATTAACACTACTAAAAAATATTTATTTATCAAATAGTTTGCTACAAAAGTATTTATAGAATTCTAATCGCCTATATAAGTGATTAAATGTTGGGTTAATTACATTTTCCTTAAAACTGGGCGTGATTTACGAAAATGTAATGGATTATTAGGTATTTTAATTGTAATTGCTTTCAAATTATTGCCGTGAAAGGGGCGTATACATCTAGACCTATTAACCCCAGAACTAATAATACCCTCAGTTTACTTTAATTCTGTGAGATCGTAACACATTCCATAGTAGAATATTTTTTTTTTCATTGAACGCTATTTAGTGGGTCATATCATACCAAAAGTTGATTACTTTGGATATCTACAAATTTAGTTTTATAAATCGTAATGTTTTCACCGTTATAAAAGTCATTTCTTTAAATAAAACTAAACTTAACTTTTTATCTCTTCTCAATTTCAAAAACCTTGATATAAAAAACTGGGCACTAAGAATTAATAGTAATTGAATGTAAGAAACGGAGAAAAAAAGAGCAAAGTTATCAATACTTTAAGAAATTTTTAAATTAAAATTCAATTCCGTAAAGCTGTTTACAATTGAAAATAATAATTTATTAATTAAAATACGCCATCACAATAACATCAATAAGCGTTAGCAACGAAAAGATATCAAGAAAATTAATGAAACCCCCCCACAGAAATGTAGAAACATTTAAGCGTTTTAAGTTTAGACAAATTAGTACTTAGCGAGGGACGTCTTTGGGAACAACACTTGAGTGTAATATTAAAATCCAAACTGTTTTGAGAATAAGACGAGACGAAGCCTCGGTAAGCGGCGTCTTATCGCGAATGTTTCTCTGCGGAAACGCCGTGGCCACTTGCAATCGTCTTCCGCTAAAGAACTTCTCGGAGTAGGCGCCGAATAAATTAGATAGGCAGATAATATAATATCATATGGCTAAATGTTTTAAGAAACTTGTAAGAGGATTTTTTTTCTCTTTTTAAATACGTAACAAGAACAGGTAAAATATGAACATCTGCTTATTTTTATTCAATTCAACAATAATATTACACACCTCCAGCGATAACGTACCCAATATCTTATCTAAAGTGTTTAAGAACTGTGATAAAATGTTGGAAATATAGAAAGTTGTGCTAAAGTTTTTTAAGATTCATAACATTTTTGAAAGACTCTATAGATTTCTATGTTCTGGCTACTCACTTTTTAACAGCGTTAATAACGGTGGAATTAAAGCGCGAGAGGCCGCCGAGGACGATTTAATTAAACCTTAACGAAGATCCCTCTCCCCCCACCTACCGCCTTTACCTGTTCACCGTTCCGTTTCATTTTTGAATCTATTTCCACTAAGCATTACGTAAACAGATAAATTGCTAAGTACATCCTTTCCAAACTTATAAATATTTTGTATTTAAAACAAGTAAATGGACAAGACGAATAGGTAGAGTGTAAGCATCTTGTTTTATGTCATATTAATAAACGTTTTGTCTTCAGTTTTATAAAATTAAAATAAAGTTCAGTAATTCAGTAATCAACTCACTATTCGATTAAACCAACAACGTAAGAATTGTAAGTAAGGCGACATTCGCAGAACGGATGGCAAGGCCGATAAAGGTTGAAAAATCCTAGAATGTCCGACACATGTGTACTGGTCGACACATCGTAGGTAGACTTCCCAAGACAAGATGATCTGGTCTAGGTTGCGGAAACCCACTGCTTGAGCGCGCGAAGGGAATCTTTATGGCGATCTATGGGGCAGCACTTATTTTAACAAATTGTATGTACTACGTACAACTCAATAAATATAAAACAATTTTATTAAATTTTTGTAAACGTTCAAATCTCTTATCAATACTATTCTTAGTTAATTTAAAAAATACGAACGACAATGGTTTAATAGGATGATCTTGTAAACATAGTTTTGGCTTTTTTCATTCAATTTTAAGTTGTGCCCTCCTTTAAGATCACTGATAAACTCATTGAATTTGCATATTTTTGAAATAAAAATTAAACAGAAATGACGATGCATTAAATGATAAACATATGTTTGAGAGTGGTCAAATCATTTTCAACGTTAACCCCAGCTCGGTAACGTGAGCAGTGACTCAGATGGTGGCTGCGACGTATAATTGCTTACATTTGACGCCGGTCTACGTCACTGATAGCCAGTGCCTGATCCCTCGTGATTTACGGCCTCCCGGTCCGCTAATGTGCACACAGCCTTACCGCAAGTTGCGAGACTGTACCTACAAACACAACTCTATGTTACTAAATAACAGAACATATTTAATTAAATGTATTATTTACTTTTTTAAACATATACAGCCATTTGAAAATTATAACATATTGGAAATTTTATAAAGAAACATTATGAAATATATATATAACGATGTACTTAAATAGGGGCTAGAAATTAAGAATCCATTAGGTGCATACATTAAATAATTATGCTAATTAATTTGTCTATTTAATCATGAATAACTATTGTTATTATAATATTAAACTAAATTATTACGTAATTGTCTTTCACTATACTGACAGCAATTACAGTTTACGTTTGTTGCTTTCACACTAAAATATTAAACAATTAATAACAGTAGTTAAAATTATGTTTGAAAATCATTGATCTTTGAAAAAAAAAACTTAACAATTAACTGCTTCCGTAAATAAGGCTATTCTTAAATTTTCACAGTTATATTTTGAATTATCGTAAAGCTGACATTAAAAGTAAGCCATACCGTTAGACCTTGGAGATGATAAAAAAAATAATTCAACGTTTTCATTAAGGTGAGAGGCTTGTTCATTTGCAAAATGATAAATATGGCATAAATTATTTCATTTAATATTCAATTTCGTTCTTTCGCCGCTGTCTCTGATATTATGAGAGCAGACACTTCGTTGTCGACACCCTTTTTATATTTTTTTTTATCCGCTGTAACGATACTGTTTGCTTTCAGACTCTTAATTTTGAGTTCAAACATAGGGGAGATTCGTTCAAAAGGACACTTGACAAATCCAACAGGCGCACCTGAGGTTATAATTCGCTAATTTATTACCGCTTCGGTGATCCATTCATTAAATGGAAATAAAATTTGTCATAAAACAATCTCATTTACCGCAGTTTAGGACTTGAGGTATCTAGGCCTTCTAGTTCTGTGTTCAATATCGAGTAAACAAAAAAAAATATGACGTTATTCAAAGAAGGTAACAAAATTGGTTTGTGCTGTTTCGTATGCATTAAGGAGCCACGAAGATGCAGAAAGAGTATCACTATGATATAAAGCACATGACCAGTACAAATGTTTTTGCACCAGTTTCAATATTTTGTATATTTAACAATTTGAGAAGGATACGAGATTAGGGATGTACTAATAACTTGTTGATATTTGAAGGCACATCTACATTACACCTGTCAGTATTAACATCTTACATTCACAGCAATGTTTGTACCTTGTTTGTTGCTAAATTTTCCACTTTACGAATACTTAATAAAGCTTCACACGATGGTCCTTAAGTCTCCTTGTCAACGACGGATAGTTTGCGAAATTTACGATGTTGTTATATTATAATTTAGTGTCGCGAGGCAGCAGTAAAGTTGAGCTTAAAAGATCAAGGCGGATGCCGATCATGGCCACAGAAAAGCGTAGCCAGGGGTAGGACGCCTTCGACCATAACGAAACTTCATTTAAGACAATGTGACTTATTATTAACAAAAATAAAATGTACTCAACAAGAAAGGTCTTTCTTTTTAACCTTTCCGGTGTAAAGAAGAAATCGTAAAAAAATCTTAGATTTCTCATAAATGAAAAAAAAATATTCAATTTTTATTTTAATAATTAACTTTATGCCAAAAAACGTAAATGAAATATTTTACTTGTTTTAAATTTTTCAAATTAATAAGACTCTAATAACTTTCTATTTGAATTTCATAAAGTTGTACAAAATATGAAACGTCTGATAATTACACTTACTTTTTGGTAGCCGCTTCAAAATTTGCGCGACAAAGCCCTTACCGCCGTCGCTACACTTTTTATGAAATTTAAAAAGTTCCTGCCGCCGGGCGCGTCGGGCGAGCCGGGGAAAAAATGCGATTAAATATGTTTTGTTCAAGAGCAAGACATTAAAGCGATGTTAAGGGTGTGATAATAAGGGCGTTGATAAGCGTTTATTAGCCGGGCAACGCGGGCAGGCGCGGGCCGGCGGGCTCAATAACACCACAGGACCGTTATCTGGGGGGAGTTAAATCATTTTAACGTAGTTTCGAGGTGAGACTCCTTTAAGAAAAAGGCTACGTTACGACGCTTATTTGGCTTTTAAATTGTTACTCGCTCTTCGAGACAATCGCCGAGAGTCGACTTGGTCCCCTTTTGTTTTCATGCTAACAATACTTTTTAATTTCCCAAAGTTTTTTTGCTAAGGGTGAACTCTGATTGTTTTAACATTTGCGTGGTTTATTTTTATCAAGTAGATAGTAAGCTATTTTTGGTAAATTTCGATTAAGAAATGAAATTCGAGGAGCTGAGTAATTATTTAAGAATACCTTATTTAACTATCGCACTTGGCTGATTTACAATAACAAAAACAAAGACAAAACTTCAAATTTTAAAGTTGATAGTGTGTGATCGTATCGCGGGCAATTATATCTATTTTTTGTTAGTAAGAATCTAAATTTTATGGAGCCACAGAGTAAAGGTTTAGTTGTATTAAAACAATAAGAAAACAAATTATCAGAATAAAAATATCAATCATCCGCTGACAACAAGATTTAAGTATCGGGAAAGCTATTGTCGGGGGAGGATTGAAGGTGACTTTGCGGGGAATGAGTCTAGAGAGGGAGGTATGGGAGTGTTAAGTTGTGGAGCAAATCCCTCGCGGTGCGGTCACAGGTGCACTCTGCGGGGCCGGCTTAGCGCCCCGAACCGCACTATTGATGCCCCCGCTAACCTAGAACAATGTCTACCGATGATTTACATGCTACATCGATATCGCCTAACGCCACATAGGGGGATGTAATTATTTGAATAGAATTAAATGTTTTGAGGATGACAAAAAAGTTATTAATATTAACCGATCATAACCTGGATGTTTAGAGGACGGACAGCGAAATATAAAATAGACCAGAGATAATAGGATATTTATTAGTATTAAAACAGGAGATTAGATTTTAGGAGATTATTCACATCGAAGTGGTAATAATAATAATAACATAATTGAATTTAATTTATTAAATAACATTCAAAACTGTATGCTTTTATCATTGGTCATGATTGAGTTTAACTACAAATTAACTGTGTTACTAAAATAAAACAAACTTTTTTTATTGAATTCTGTAATTTATTTACATTATGATACAGATAGATTTTTAATATGGAATAAACGTCCCTCTAAAATAAATATAACTCGCATCTCACCGAACTAGGGGTCGTAAAACATGTCGGGTGCAATTAGTGATCTAAAATTTCAATTTGATTGGTGTAATTGCACCTCTTTACAGGAGCCGAGCTGCCACAGTTGTTATAAAGCGTTTCTAATTTAATATCATTTGCATAAACGTGACCTACGCTTCGTTGGATTGAAAATGGCCTACGTGAATAATGAACATTATAACCATTTTTAATTTAATTACTCTCATTTGTTTTATTAAAGAATAAGATGATTGAATGTCCTTTTGTGTCTTAAAATTTAAACAAGATTTAAAGTTCCTAAACAATTTATAAAAAAAGATATAAATATAAGTGGTACACAAGAAGGTTTTTTTTAATGATTTAATCAAGTCATACAATTCTTTATTTCTATTGGAATACACAAGACTAAAGATACATTTAGTTCCATTTTCGCAATAAGATAAAGCGATACAAGACTCGTGTTTGCTACTTGCACTTATTAATACTTAGGTTATTATAGAGGTTGATATTTCCTATCAAATTAATTGTTAAAAGTGTGTGCAGGCAGACGGCCAGTGGTGGTGATGACGGGGGTTGGTAGGGAGCAGCGGCGGGAGGGGGGTAGCCCGCACACCCCTGTCACAGATACAAATCGCGCGGATTTACGCGCACTCCAGCCCCACTGGAATTTATCCGGCGCTTCTATTTACGTATCCTTTTATTTGTTTCGTTCCTATTAGTCGCAATAGAGAATTTTTATGTTTGCATGCCCTCGGCGCCTGCCCTCGTAAAGCGGCGACTCGTGAACGCTTTAGAGCGACGATAACACAATTTTCAAGCTAGCGATCTTCGTTTATCGGATTATAGAGCAATAACTTATCGTCCTGATTCAAGTAAATATTTTCGTTTGCATTCGCGCGGCTCGACGTGAATAATTATGACCGTTTGTTGTTTCGAATCCAGGTGCGTTGACAGGGTAATCCCTTTAGAGTCGGGTCAGGTAATGAGTCGCGTTTACAGCTTCCTGCGGCTGTTATAGCTGATATAGTGTCTACATACCTGCTGAAATCAACGACTACTGTCTCTACGATATGTAGGAATGATTTTCAATGAGACATTTACAAATAATTAAACATTCCGTTCTTGGAATATACGAGTAGGTAATTTCTTGTTATCGTGTTTTGACACACACGATAATAACAAAAAAGAGGTTCTTTCATAAAAAAAGATTTCGTTGTTAAGTTAAACGTCGATTTATTAATTAATAAAACTTTTTAAACACTTTTCAAGGCTATTGAAAAATGTAAAAATTTAATCATTCTTACAAGACTCTATTTAACTTAATGATTTCAGTAAGACGAGTAAATTGTCATATTTTTGTTTAAGAATATAGTATTTTTATTTACGGATATTCTGTAAAGATCTAAACTTGACTACAGTAGTTTGTTCTTCAAATGTGACTACGGAGCTTTTCCGTCTCGTAGGTACGATGATAAACGTAGCAAGTTATGTACATATATCGTAATTTGCTGCAGATTATTGCATCGAATCTTTCAGTCTCATGGCACTAAATGTTGATATTACTAAAAATAATTTTACAGTGTCCACTATAATTTTGATATTAAAATCAATTACTAATTAGTAATGTCTAGATACAACATGCAACGGTATGCCGGCATATTGGAATTTATTTACCGCGCGCCAAAGGGAGCGAGGATGAACGGGAATCCGGCTGGCAAACATTTAAATTAATGTAATAAAGAGGCGTGTAATGCATGGCTTTCGCGGATTTGGGGATTAGCGCGGCTAAAACCTAGTCGCTTGGATTTTGTAGCGGTTTAAACGCTTCCTTGATGAATATACATATTAGCACTGTTTTGATTTATCTATGATACATGTTTTGAAATATAATTCTACCGCTAATTCTTCAGAATTTTATTAATAATTACTAAATTTTGTTTTACAAAACAGTTGATTGGGAAAGAGATTAAAAGTAAAACGTAATTTACATAATAAAAATAGTAACGTATAAATTCGTAAATAAATTGTCGGGAATTTAACGTCTTCATATTAATCAACACTTAACCAGCCAGCCCTCTTAACTTGGTCATACTAAATCAATTTTGGATCATGTATTATAAATTCTAATGTATAAAATTTGCAACTTAGTGAATTTGTTTAATAACGAAGGAATGATATAAATCTATCAAATATGAATGTCAAATAAATATATAAAATTACAATTATTAGCGTTGTAATGTTCAATAAACGATCGGATGGGAATCGGCTAATTACGTTTGTGTCAGCATAAATCGGGCCTCTGTCGACGGGGCTTAACTGCCGGTTAAGCCAACCGCCCGATAATGGGGTTAACATGTCCACGCCATTTAAAACTCACCTCTTGTATTTGCTGGCACCCTTTTGTTTTACGTTAATAGTTTGACTTAAGTAATTCGTTTGAATCCGTGACGAAATCTATTTTTTTTTTTCATAGATATATTGACCTCAAATATTCCTGAATATTTTATTTACGTAATGATGATATTGGCTTACATTTATATCATTCATTGATTTTAATTCACTTGCCCTCTTCCAATTTAAACGGTGTACAATAATCGATACATTCTATTAACATTCATCTTTGTACTCCTTTTTTCCCATATTACCCTTCACGTAATCCATCAATAATTTCTTAAGCCTACCCTTGACGATATATCCCTTTCCACATTCATATATAAAGCTCTCTTTATCACATACTATAAAACGCAGTGTAACATGCAAAGATTAAATATAATATTGAAATAAATGATAGGCAGGTAACATATGTCGAAGAGTCGCGGGGTCATAAGCGACAACTTGCCCGCAGTGCGTGACAAGCAGCCGCGTTATTATGAAAGTTTGAGACCGCGCCGTGCGACACATACGTGATCAAGAAAAATATGACAACTTCAAAACTAACGACCGTATACATTAACAAGAAAACCACATGTAAGCTTTTTAATATGGATGGAAAGAAAATACAACTTTTTATGAAGTTTACCATTTTTTTAATAGAAGATATTATTACGTTACAAAACTGTTTAAATAATTTACCAATATTGTTTACACCTTATACATGAACTCAACGGTTGTTGCTAATTTCATCTGTTAAAACTGAATAAATACGTCAACAGGAAAAACATACATCATATCGGTCTCATATGTTCTGAGAGTCAAATAAAACATTCCAATCACGTTGACTCTCATGTTTTACAAACCGATACGACCTGGGCTTTACGCGTAACTCTTATAAACGTCAAACAATTGTAACACTTAAAGCCAAATGGAAAAGGTACAATTTGACGCGGCAACACAACATACGCTAGACATGACAATGCAATCAGCGGTGACCGGGCAGGATTTGGTTCATACATGAGCGGATTTGCGGGATGAATAAGTTTCGACCCCACAAAATAACATAGAGGCCTTGTATTACGCGTTACGCCTTCCATAAGTCCGTTTGCAAAATTCTTTCAACCTTTATGTAGAATTGTAGTAAACGGTCAGTTGCTCATATTTTCTCCGGATGAAAAAATATATCACTTCTTACATGGACTTATTGAATAACCTCCATTGTTATTGTATAGTATAAATAAATTTATCAGAATCACCTGCGTAAAAGTCATTTCACATTTTTTTATTTATATCTGTCAATATACCGCTGCGATCTAGGCCAAACATTGCTTTCGATTCATATTGCTCCGGATGTAGTCTACGGCCGGAGATCGGCGATGAAAACGATGGTAAACCGCGACTTTGCTCTAGAATGGGCTTTTTGATTGTTCGTAGAGCGCGCCGGCGGGCTGCGGGGTAGGGGCGGGAGGAGAACAAGAGGGGGGAGCGGGGCCACTGATTAATGTCGCCGATCTAATATTCTGACAGGTGCGGTCGTGCCACCAGCTAATGCCTTTGCTAGTGTTGTAACGTTTTCAATTTTATATGGAGAAGGCTTCTTACCCTATTTGATGCTGGACCGATATCTTTTTATTACGACAATGATTACTAAAAATATCTTTTTATTTTGGAACTTTATACGAATTCGTTAAAAATATATAAAATGACTTCAGATTTTCTAAATTACGTCACATAAATATATTTCAGAGTAATCGGAAACCCGCAAAAACTAGTTACTTTCCAAACTCTAAGCTAAATAAGTGTCCAACATAATTTGATCACTTGATAGACTTTATTTTTAACAAGTTTAAAGTTATTTCCTGTTTACCCTTCCTTCAAATTCCGACGAAAATTTCTTACGTTCACGTCGTCAATAAATAACATATTCGCGCGCCTGACAGCTGTTACTAATCTGTCCGGACCGTATCCCCGCCGGCGTTAGTTGCTCCCGCGGCGAACTAAAATTTTCTCTCCGCGAAACTTTGGAAACACCATTAAGTCAATCTGGCCGTTTTACAGATGTTAGCTGGATATTAGCCACGGTACGCGCGCAAAACCGACTACCGATCTCTATACGCGACTTAATATTGCACTTACATTAAAGCCGTGATAATATATTTTGACAAAAATGTGTAATGAATATAGAGACTGGAATTAAATAAATATGATAAATCAAACAAATCAATAAAACTTAGTGAGTAGTGTTGTAAACTTAGTGTGATATTAAAAGACATCACGATATTAAGAGAACTGATTTTTGAGGAAGGTCAGACAGATCGTAAAAATTGCATTCAAACAGTAAAACAGTACTGTGCAAACCCCTCATAAAGAAAAGATGACGATTAAAAGGTTAAAGAATTAAGAGAGAAAGAGCCTGCAGTGCCGAAGGGATAGACTGAGGTAGCTAATGTACGCCCTCATTTCGCCGTGTGTATTTCTGTTCATCTTAGGTGGCGAGCCTATCTCCATATCGGACACAAATTCCAAACTCCGGGCTGACTTCACTCATCACTTTTTCCCGACTCGGGATTCGAATACCGTATACGTAATACGTGATCCTATTGCGCCAAAGAGTTTGTTTTTAAAAAAAATTCTATGATAAATTTTAAAATGAATGAATAAATTAGTCAATAAATTATTCACTAAGATCAAAATCAAGGATGCATCGCATCCTGCACCCCTTGATCATTAATCACTCTTAACCTCGCTCGTATTAAAACACGGTAAATAGGGTTGAATATTACACACAAATTTTAGTCATAATTATGTGATTTGTAACATACTATATTGCTGCTGGCCTGTAATCATTTGACTTCTAACTCTCACAAAAAAAAAATTGCCTAATTCTAGTCATCTTCCCCTTCCTACTTTTTTGGATTGGGTCCATAGGAATCGGAATTATACTTTTTCTGTTGATCCCTTGCTCTATCCTTCAAAGGTGGCAAAGCAACTGCAAGTCTTTTGGTTGTCGCAGATGTCAATGGGTAGAGGTCTCCTAACATCAAGTATACATCTGCTAAATTTATTTTAATTAGTTTCTTTGTTTTGGATATTTTAAGTGTCTTAGAATGTAGGGAGGCGGTGTCCAGATGTATCCTATCGCATTTCCACACTTATACAGTAAGGCGATAATGTAAAAACTATTGTGGTTATGGCAGTATACTGCCATGTTCAGGGACGGTGTACTCCCGGGTGGAAAATAAAAAAAAACACATCAAGTGTATTGCATATTCATTTGCGACTTTCTCTAAAAAAATATATGAAAAAACTACTTTTAAAAGTATAAAAAAATAAATGATCATTAATAAAAGAATTGACTACATAAAATATATTTATAAATTCCATAAACAACTTCTCCCAGAATTTCTATTTTCTATGTCTATAATTTCATACTATTTTTATGAAACGACTTCACGAATATAGTTTTTTATTCTTTGCACGATTCGCTCGTCAACATCTTACTTATTTACGATATTCGCACCCTAACGAGTTCTGAATGTTCGTGATATATCCTCTTTTAGTATGTTTTCACATGTGCATTCTGCTGTGTTAAAATGTTCTCGTTTAAATGAATCGAATGCTGTGAAATTAGGAAGAAATCTTTTAGGTTTCTTCCTAAATTCACAGCATTCGACAGAGTTTATCTTTTTTACTAATAAATAAAATTTTTATTTTTAATTATGAAAGAACATAGCAAACAGCGCAAAGGAGAAGTGTTAACTCTTTCACTATTAGTCTAACGAGCGAGCTGTAGGCTACATCCCTTTATCAAGGGTTCGTCCAGTCTATTATCATTTCCACTCTCTAAGGCATAATTGCTAGTTAAAGATTAAAGTTACATCATATAACAAATAGTTGAAAAAATAATAAATAAAAGCATCAATAAATCGGTACTAAAATGTATAATCAAATAAATATTTAAAAAAATGACAATTTTAAAAAATAAAATTATTGAAAATGCCATAGTATAATATAGGGTTGTGCGTTTGCTAAACGTCGCAGTCGCGGCTCGTAGCTCGTAGCTCCGTAGGCCGCACCAGCTGCGTTCAAATTGCTTACACTCGATAATGGCGTTTTCAATTTGCGTAGATTCCCAACGTTAGACACGGCCAGACATTTACTCGCCGAGTTACATTATTTAATGTTCATCCATTTAAAAGATTTGGTATTACCAAATAAAAAAACTCAAAATCTAATTACCGTGAGTTGCAATGCAAAAAATTTAAAAGTTTTTTTGTCGTTATTGGTATATATATTATATATAGCAATAAAAAACCGCTTATCTTTTAACTAAAGGACTATTAATTCACTTTCGTCTTTTTTCAGATAAAGAAAGTCCGAAGATAGACTTCTACTATCTTTGTTACGTAGATAATACCTATTAATAAATCAAAATCAAGTGTTTTATAAATTGCCTTGAATAACGATAATTTAATCAAAATTTTATTTATGTTATGCAAAAAAAATTGCCACAGAGTAAAACGACATATTAACACACATATTCGTGTACTGAGGAAAACATTTTCCTGTAAAACACGGTGATACGGATAATCCCAGCGCGACATAACAGAGATTGTATTACGGCAATAAGTCCGCTTCGGAGCTCGATAAACGGCAGCTTAATCCCGAGCGAGATTTTTTCACACGTCCCCACCGATCCGGGCGCGGGTGCCTTCGGGAAAACTAATAACGAAACCATCTTGCAGTCAGCTCAAGCTTGAAATGTATTTTTTATATAATTTACCGCGGATTGATTGCTCGACACGCAACTGAAACTTTCTCATTTCGTATAAACATATGTATATATTTCAAAACGTATTTATTCGGGGATCGTTTTAAAATGAATGTCATTTACGGTAATGACAGAGTAGTGTGTGTACAATTTGTGCACAGATCCGGTTAAAATTACAATGTCAGAGTTGTAAATAGGCTGGCGAGATGTCGAGTGTCGACGTGTCGCCGGCCGGCGGTCACGCACTAATTACGGCATCACGTGGCGTCCGCACAAAACACGACGTCACGCCCAGAGCTCTAGGCTCGATGCCGCATTTGACTATCGATAATTTATATTAAACATTATTATTTAGGCATTGATCTCACTTCACATTTCCTTCAAAAACCTAACGGCTAACTAAATAATTGAGACATATAAAGAAATTGGATAAGGTTATTGCAAAATGAACATTAAATGTATTATTAATAATAAAAGTAAGTAAAGTACAATAATATAATATACAAAGGAAACTAAAATAATTTTACTTTTTACTTCGAATTTGTTATGTGTTTTCTTTTATCCAGATAAATCTTTCTTATACTTTTTAGGCATGCCCAAAATTTTATAACGATTTCGTTAAGGTGGTATTGAAAGTGTAACATGAAAATATAAATTCATTTTACCATTAATTTTGATTTAGTTAGAGATGATAACGTCACTATGCACGCGGTCAGAAGCGGCTGTCCTCGGTGACAGGGCCGGCCACGGCTGCAAAAAGCCGAGCAAAACGCGGCGCGCAGCACGCTACCGCAAACTGCATCCGACGCGCCCACCGCACTTACTGTACAAATTACTTAAATTTATACAGCACCACCTGAACCCGCACACCTTCCTCTGTCAACATTTCATTAAATTTTATTCGATATCTTTCAATGCATTTATTAAAAGTTCAGTAGTTTTCCAAAAAACCGTTTTTTTTTTCTTTTTAGCACTGAAAAGTATCTGTAAATACAAAACATAGCTGTAATACTGTGCAGTATGTAACTTTGATTGCGAGTCAAAAATCTCCAATTTGATTTATTTTTTGTATACAGTTGACATCTAGCTATTTCCCCAGTAAGGTATTTTATTTCCAAATCATTATAGTTTCATTTTAGTATCATTTACAAAGAAGTTATTAATAATTTAACAAACACATTATTCAAAGATATAAACATACACTACAAAGTCAAAGACCGATCTTATTGAACTAAACGCGGATAGGCAGAAGAGGGGCGAAAAACCTTATTCTTTGTATGGAATAGGGACTGAGGGGAAGCAGTCAACATCGCTTTGAGTCTCACTTCAAATAGAATTACAGTTGGCGTGAAACGACCGCCTCAAAACCTTTACCGATGAGACTGTGTTTTTATTTGATAGCACTTGTACGTTGGTAATTACAGACAACGCTTCGGCTGCGGCGTTTATTTTATTCTAGCTTTGCCGTCTCTTCTGTGCAAGTAGCGAATAACGCCCCCTTTTATAAGCCAGTTAAAACGACAGTCAACTTTAAAAAAGTTATACGGGATACATTTTCCCTACTATCACTTTGTTTAATTAAATGATAAATTACTACAAACTACTATTATATCTTTGAAACTCTATGTTCCCCCAAGAAGTAAGCACAGGTGCAAATAGTGCGCTAAGTTTACAACGTATGATTTCCGTCCGATGATAGGGGGCGAGCCTATCGCCATATCAAGCACAAATTAAAAACTCCGGGCTGGCATATCAACTTGATATAAATATATATGTGACTTATAATTATATATATGTATATATGCTACACAATAGTGTACCCAACACACGTGCTTCCCGAAGGGGTAAGCAGTGTAATGAAAGACATCTCTGCCTACCCAGCTAATATCGATGTACATTCATATTAAAAATATCAAAACTTTTAATCCGATCTCCATGTCATATAACGTTCTAATTCAATAAGCATATCTGTTTGCTTACGTCGTGATTAATTCGAAACAATCCCGGAACGGAAACGAGTCGTCGGGGCCGGCTGATTCAATTATGTCACGTTCGGCGAGGCGAGGAGTCGGGGAAAAACGGGAAAAATGTCGGCAATAGATCGCGTTCACGATAAGTGGATGACTTCTCGCATGGTTTGCACTCAAAGGGACGGCCATCGAGGCGGCAAGCGCGCTCCGGTGACGAGCCTCTCTACCCACTGTCCTTTATCACTGACACCATGTTAAAATATACCAAAAGAATTTAATTACACCACTCACACCGTAAGCATATACGAACTAAACGAAAAACATTAACCAAGAAATTTGATAATTTGTAAAAAAAAAACAAAAAATTTATTTTAACTGCCTCTGTGGCGCAATTATGTTACCGTTCGGCTTCAACTCAGATCTCCGGTTCGAATCCCGGGTCGAGCTAAAAAAGGATGTTGGTTTTTTCAACTCGATGTCAGCCCTAAGTTTGTAATTTGTGCCCTATATGGTATAGACTCGCCTCTTATCTCTTATCATATCATGGGACGGTAAACCATACGACTAATTATGCATGCACTAGTTGCAAATTGTAGATTGTTTTTTACTTTCTTATTAAATCATATAATACAGTTGTAGTATTAATTCCTCAGATACTATAAATAAATTTACTAAACACAAATAATTAATGAGATCAAGATGTATCCGTCTATCCAAATACGAGCATACATTTATAAAGCTTAGTTTATTCTTGAATGGCATTTATTTATATTATTTATTGTAGAATTATAATAAAAAAAAATATATCGTTCTTAGTCGAAGTGAACATTACACTTGATTACGACGGCCGTTAAAGTGAACGAATATTATATTTTAAGGTTCCAAGCGATCTCGCGCCGTAACATCCACTTAACCCAGCGGCAATAAAGCAAATCCTTCCTAAATTGCGTGCCGGTTCACACGTCCGACCGATACCTCGTATGTCGATATTTTAAAAGAACGCCGCGAAAAAGAGATAGGAGAGTTAGGACTTAGTATCCATTTGCCGAAATTGGCCTCGTTCGAGATAACAACAAGTATTCGCACCCTCGCCACTAAATGTGCAATTCATACGTGTGTAAACACGCAAAACGGCAAGCAAAAACGTACTTTAATTTCCATCAAGAAAATTCACTATGCTTTGTATTCTGTAAAGTTAGCATATGTCACCAAAGATGCGTTGTGTTATCAGATTATGTCCAAATTTAGGTGGTGTGTTGGAATTTTGTAGTCGAAAAAAGTTTTAAAAACACACTTGAGAAGAGTTAGACGATAATAATAGTTTTAAAACTAATTTTAATACTTAAAAAAAAAAACAAAAATTATGTGTAAACATGAAGTTTAAATAAAAATTTATAACTAAAGAACTTTTAGTTTATACACATACATTCAAACATGCTCGTATGCTGTAAAAAAATGTAGTAGAAAGGTAAAAGATTTTCATTTCAATCTGCATGTGATTACACGCGCGAACGGGCAAAGAAAATAACCCCGACCCAGGGGGTTTTGTGCATTCCTTCACAGTTATTACATCAGGAATAACATGAGATAAAAATAAGTTTAGTTTTACAAATGATTTTCCACATTTCTGTTGTCCTTACACATTAAAGACTTAACAATTTATCATTCATTAATCTTTATAGTACCTCTTAACCAGGGGTGAGCAACCATTTGTTCGACAGGGTCACAAAAATTTCAAAATTTTTATATGCGGGCCAAAAAGTCACATAAAAATGAGGATGAAAAAGTTTTAATATAAATATTAGATTAAAAAAACACATTTAATTCTAAAATTAGTATTGACCATAGGTAAGTCAGGCTGAATTGAAACGAAATAATGATTTAAATTCTTAAAATAAAAAGCGTTGACCCGAAATAATATCATCGAAACGTCGTGAACGTGCATGCATACACAGATAATTTGCAATATATGACATGATGATACAATAACAATTTTTTTAGAGTTTGTCATTTTAAATCTAGAAATAAGCCGAGCCGCAGAAAATTTCAAATCGTGACGCATGCGGCCCGAGGGCTTCAAGTTGCTCATCCCAGCTGTTAATTACTTGTAAATACTTTCGTACTATTATAATTACAAAATATTTAATTTAAATAACTACGTTATGTACATTTTTTTTGTTCTCAATCATTCATGTACTTGGACTTTGTATTACAAAGAGAAAGAATAAAACAAACCTTTAGAAATGAATTTGTCTAATTGTCCTTTCTTTAGCTATTATGTCGTTGTTATATATGTTTTTGTTGCCTATAAGAACAGAACAGATTTGTTCGTATTTCATCATTTACGACGGTTGTAAAATAACTTTCTTAAAATGTTCGAAACGAACCTATAAAAGTGTTACAGGACATCTTGGAATAAAGCTTATTATACATCCATAACCCTCCGACGCGACGCGCAACCCGATCTTATAACTGTCATCTTGTCAAACTATACAGTACGTAGTAAAGCCCCCGTATTTCCATGCAGCCATATTTTACGGCTCACAAGAGAAAATAAATAACAACGATCATATAAAACATTTTCCGAACCTTTGAGACCGGTGGCATTTACATATCAGCCGTTGACAGAAGAAATCCCTAACGCGAGTTAATAGTAGTATCGGGGTGGGAATATATCTGTTTGTTTAGGTGATGAATCAAGAATTTTATCGCTTTGTTTGTTAATGTTGTTCATAAAATTTTATGCATATATATTACAGTACAGACAATTTGACGTGAACTCTACTTGTTATTTGATTTTATTATTTTAGCATGATTAAAATATGCAGGACGAAGCATGTGTTACCATTTTATGCTTCAATAAACCATACTGTGAGTGATGGACACATTTCTCAATTCGCATTGTCTTAGACATCAGAAGTGTCACGTGTTGGCAAGTTGCATCGCCAAGAGGGCATTGAAAGATAACTCGAATTCGGTTACGGTCTGTCTAACTTTGATATATTGAGGAATTGGTATGATTTATCAGTTTTTTAGAAAAAAAAAGTGTTCGGTATTTAGCTTTACTTTGAATCGTTAAGCTTGAATGTATTCAAGTTTTACTTTAATTTTCATAAGTCACTTAATGGTTTTGTAAGATTTTTGACTCTGCTTATACCGGTAAGTAAAAACAAGGTAATTTTATATATTAACCATAATGATCACCAACGCTGTGAATATTATCTAAACTTGCATTTATTTCGAATCTTACCAAACGGGAGACTAGTGAGTGATTTTATTAGAAGAAATAATAAGTGCAAAGCGATAGTTTGGAAGGAACTATCTGATATTTTGATCCGTCAGAAATTGATTCAGTATAAATATGATTGTTGGTACATGCACTATTTTTTAATTTTTTTTTCAAATTTGTGAAAGTTAATAAATAATGCATTTTAGACATTGTTATTTGTATTTCAAATATAGTAACAATGTAATAAAGACGATTGATCATGATTTAAGTTCGTTTCAATCAAAACTATTTTTCTGTCCCTAATTCATAAACGAGAACGGTTAAAAGTTTGTAATGTAATTTAATCAAAGAGGTCTCGATATAATTTCGTAAGGTCCTGTGTTACAGATTTTTATAAGAATTAATAATTAGATGGCAAATGTTACTTCTAGATTTTCTATAGGATAAGGGCATAAACAATTAGCGGATACCAGAATGTTAAGTAATTGTAATTGTGAGCGACGCACTTAATCATCCACAACCTGACCCGTCGATAACCTAGAAAGAAGGAATACGCTCTCTTGAAGAACCGTAAGTCGTATTAGTTTGCAAATACCTCTGAAAACAAATAATTCCAAAACGTAGTTGTGCCAGGCGTCTGCGAAAACTCAGCTTATTAAGAGCCGTAACATCACAATTCAATTCTACAGGTATGATCTTTTATTTCGTCCTAACCTTCAACTGGGGATGTAAATTTAAATAAGAATATTTTTACTTGAATCCATTTTGTATTATAAATTTAAGTATTATTAAAAAAAGTAAAATGGGTGCTCGTGAATACAAAAGTTGTAAAGAAAGAAGTCCTTGTAAAAGTCGCTGCTACAGTTTCATCGCCAAGCACACCAGACAACAGATGTCGGTACCGAATAAAAAAATTCCAATTTTTTTTACCGAAATGTCTGCATTAATGGCGCAGGGGCGGTTCCATCAATATTTTCAACTGGGCGGAGTCAAAGAGAAAAATCGCCGCCTTTCTCAGGCCACGCCCATCATTTTCCGCTTTTCCTGTGAACCATTTCAGCCGCAATGCTTTTATTGCATATATGTTTCTACTAAGCAGTATGTATGCGAACATTTGCGAGCAAGAAACTTAAACTACAGTTCCTTCATACTGAGGTGAAGATCTTTTTAAATTTCTATCACGAGGGACAGAATTAAAAGTACATTTAAATTTAATAAAATGTTTAAAATGCCTTCATTTCAGTTCCTAATAAGACAATACATAGATTTGTGCATTTTGTTTTTACACAACATAATATCAGGCAACTGATCCTCGTGGCCCTGATAAGAGGAAAAAATGGTCTTTTCATTAAATTTTTTTAAGAATGTCATGGCGCCAATGAGTTGACTGACGTCCAGTATTAGTAACAAAGCAAAGATATACCAGAAGAGATGGCTCTCTCAAAAAACTTTACTTATTTTATTGTGGACAGTGGCATTTTAAGTGAATACTAGTGCACCCACTTTAGCTGTGTTAAAGGGTGTGAATTCGGGCACCCAATTTCAAACTCTGGGCTAATATTGATTTAAAAATCCTAATAACACTATGCCCGACCCGGATAACCAACCTGAGACCACAGGAATACAGCCGTACCGCGATACAACTCTCTTTCTATATGAAATCATCATAATATTATAAAAAAAAACATACGTATTTCCCAAAAGAGTTAGTAGAGGTGCAATGAGATGAAAGGTGGCGAGCCTATCGCTATAACGAGCACAAATTCCAAACTCCGGGCTGATATTTAATAGAAAAACCCAATTATCACTTTTGCCCGACACGGGATTCGAACCTGAGACACAAGCGTTGCAGCCGTACCATATATGTAATACGTGATACCACTGCGCCACAGAGGCACTTGAGTCATAATATCATAATATTATTTAGAACAGGAAACTAATAATGTACAAACATACATGACTGTCTCTTATAAATATTGATACAACATGAGTCCAAATATCAAGGCTGTAGAGAAATTAAACTGTGTCGGCTTCCCGTCGAGATCATCGCTTTGACCGACGAAGCGGCAAATATGGCTGCACCGACGGAACTCGAACCGACTGCCGCGGCTGTGCAGCCCACTTTCATGTGCGCCCATAACATTTAATATTACATTACGACAAACGCTCCTCCCGATTGAGCCCCCGATCAATAAGCAATGCGCTCATACGTACATCTAAATTAATCACTTTTATGTTTTTGTAGTAGAAAATGACAAGCGAGCAAACGGTACACCTAATAGTAAGTGACCGCTGCCCATAGACATCTGCAACAACCAAAAGATCAACAGAAAAAGGATAATTTCTTTTGCTCTTGATCCATTCCTCTGTCATATCTATTATATTTTGTTGTGATAAAAAATTCTAACATCTACTAAATATTTTATTTAATTAATGACATTTTATAGACCCTTGTCTAGAAAATTCCATATTATTCTCTTACGAAATTATCCATCAAAAGTGTGCCGTGACAATGACATATTTCGTTTATTATAACAATCCTATATAGAACTTTAACAGTGTAGCTTTAAGGAGTATATTACTGTATAGCTTTTTAACAGTGCACAACAAAATTGTAAGATTGGGACAATATTGAAATGTCAGTTTTCGTTTGCGCTTATAACATATCTATAGTATAATGAAGTTTTTAATTGAAAGTTTTAAATAAAATCTTACGTATTTAAGTTCATCCAACTAGAATAAACAATTGATATTTCAATGATTGATAAATCAAGATATGACTATAAGTGAAACTATCAAGCAGATTATCATATAAATACTTATGAGAATAATCAAAGTCATGAATATTAACCAAATATACCTTAGGACAACAAACTCCATAAAGTATCAAAGAAAGTTATTAAAACACAAAAGACAAGATAGAATTTAATTAAACGACTATCCCTTGTCCGCCGCAAATAATCCGCAAAATGTTAACAAGTTATAAAAATTATGAATTAACGTCAGTGAGACGAGGGTTAGGAGGGCGACAACAAAAGCCTCTCCTCCACAGCGCCCAATAAAAACTTGACAAATGGCGTTTCATAATCACAGCGCATTCCGTGCCTCGTCACCAGTTTACCTTTTTGTCCTCCCTCGCGAAATATGTCCTCCAGGAATAATATAGCGGTGACATTGACTATTGTGTTATTCCGTTGCAATTACAATCAAATCTCAAATGTAACCGTAACCGCAAACACTCAGGTACGCACGCATACAACAGCTCAAGTTCACAGACTGTTAAAGCCGTAATTATTGGCTACTTACGCCGCACTGACTCTCAATTAACGCCACCGCATTGCTCTGTTGCGGTTTGCATTATCTCGATAGCCCTACGCTCTCGCCTTGTTGTATTCGCCACCCGATAGTAATGCATTATTAAGTTTCTACAGCTTACTGACCGCAGTCGTAATTGTGCTGAACATGTAATCGATTTGCGTTTACACTTGTTCAATTATGGTAATATTGCTAATGTACAAGATAGTAGTAATTAAATGGTTATTAATTCAGTTACAGGTAGATAAGCTAATCTCCGAAGACGCCAAACCAATTTTATTGATTTCTCTAATTAACTTAAATCATTGATTTGGCAATGATTTATTTTTTTTATTTGTAAAATAAATGTAGATACTCATTTCCTAAGTTTATATAAAAATAAACATTCAGAAATATTTAATTAGCAATAATAATGTTATATATGTTTCAAAAGTATGTCATCGTAAGTCGTGGACTAAGCGTCATAAACCTGCTGTAAGGTCATAAAGTACGTTACGGGGGATTATTATTATTTGAAGATAGTTTCCAGTGAAGAATTCGCGGTAATAAGGGCCGGTATTAACGTTGCCGAATATTGTCGCTGTCAGCCGCGCGCACCCTTCGCCAGCCAACAGTATTATTAAAAATAATTTCTCATTTTTATTGCCCACCCTTAGTGCGGTCATAAATGATTACGTTATAAGAAGGACTTGGGACCACAGATTAAATAAACATACTCAAGAAAACATGTCAATATAATTAATTCAATAACTGTAATTTAAAAATAGAAACTCTTAAATTAATTGTAGGGACGAAATCTTTGATTTTAGTTTTTTTTTTTAATTTAACTTTAACTGTTTAAGTATTTTTACCAGCTATAAATTAATTAATTTGCCGTGATAGTTTGTTTTTTTTTTTCAAATCTTGCAAGCTGAATTAGAACCACTTGAAACGCGTCGATCGCGCCGTCGTATAGCCGTACGTATTACATATACGGCACGGCTATAACGCTGTCGTCTCGGATTGGAATACCGGATACCGGGCAAAAGTGATATTTAGGTATTATACTCAATATTAGCCCTGAGTTTGGAATTTGTGCCCGATACGGCAATAGCCGGCCCACCTATCACATCATGTGTCGGAAAAACAGACGGCAAATGAGGGTTTCACTAGTTCTCTGCCTACGCCTTCGGGTAATACAGGCGTGAGACAATTGGTTTATAGTCAAAAATAAAAAAAATTACCAGAATGACTGAAATGCCATATACTTGTTTAGAAAAAAAAAGGTTGTTAAACTTATTGTATCTAATTAGCATTTAAGAAAGATATTATATGACTTGAAATCCTTTAAGAATAAACTGCTTTTCAAAAGATTAGTAACGCGTTTGCAGCTTATCCAACCCTGTCCCCTTATCAATGTTACGCGACCCGTTGACAATGTAATAAAATTTTGAAATAACTTAAGTAGAAAAAAACTATAAAAGAACTGTAGTACTCCCGTGTGCATTGATTTTTGACAGTATATCGCAATTCACGGCTCGTTTGACCCCTTGCAAAATAAATAAGATCGCCTCCATTAAGTTATACCAATAGAAAAAATTGTAATGCAAATCATCGCTAGATTTTTGTTCTCGTATAATATGCTTGACTTGGTGTGGGCGCCGCTCCACCTTGCATATTCTGTGTGAAAAAATACTTAGCGCTCTTACTCGCGATTTTCATTTCTTCAATAATGGAAAAATTGTTTCAATGATCATTCACTCTTTAATGAATAAACTTTTTTTAATGAATAAATTTAATGAGGATGTAATTTTCTTACATTAAATCAAGAAAAGGATAAATAAATATGGGAAAAATAATTATAGTTTAATTTATAAAAGTGAACGATATTTAGTATGGATCATTCTAGTTTCTATCTGTTCAGTATCGGTCTAAGCCCAATATCTTTCATTCTATAACGTACAGTACGTACGCTTCTCGCATTCAACCGGATAAATATAATTACATATGAATAAATACTTACAGTAGTTCTTATGCATATCCAGTCAGGATCACATTTAAACAGATGTTGGAATAGGGACTCATCTGCTTTTACGATGCTTACTCGCTCTTTTGATGATTTTTATCCACTAGTTAAAAAAAAACTAGACTTTAGGACATTGTATTTGAATTTTATCGTTCTCTCGTATTGGGCGTGTCAGAAGTGCGTCCGCCCAACGCGCCCAAGCGCAAGTCAGAAAAGCTTCTCAGTTGCTCTCTGTACGTCGCGGAAAGTGCCCCATCGTTCAGTCACATCGCGCGCGCTCGTGTAGTTTTTCCCGTGTTACCAGAACAACCATGTAAGTAATTTAACTTACTACATTTTATATAAAAAAAATTACAGCATAAATAATTTTTATATTAAAATTAACAGCAATAATTAAAACGCTTAGATAAATTAACGAACTGAAATATAAATAAATTTAATATAAATTTTTAAATCCAAAAATCTTTGTTATCTTTTATCGTACACAATCTCAAAATCTATTTTTTACAATATATATCAATTTATAATTTTTAAAGTAATCAATCATAAGTTTCAAATGTTATTTAGACGTGTGTAATTATTTTGAGCTAACAAGAAAGGTATTTCATTAAAATATAACATGAAATTAAAAAAAAATTTTGCTCTTCATTTTTACATTTTAATAATCCTTAATCAGTGTATTAGTTTTATATTGTATGAATAAATTTCAACATACCATTACATATTTCGGCTCTTTTTACTGAGTTTATATTTAAGTTATTAGGCGTTTAATAATAATAATAATGATATCTATGTTGGATACTTAATAGTCTAATAAGTTTTTCGTATTAAATTCCTTTCTAGATTTACAAAAATTACCTATTTTTTTTCTAATAATATTTTAAATTTGAATGAAATTATGACTGATAATTTTTTAAGGTTTGTAAAAGTTTTATACAATATATAACATATACATAATATAATCTTTTAATTAGTTAAAAAGAAAAATTAAATAAAATAAATAAAATTTTCGTTAATTAAAATTATATTTATAAATAATTGTAAAAAAGAGATATCGAAAGGAATTTGCAATGCAATTTGTGTAATAATTATTTGGTCTTAATGTTCATTTATGACAAACTTAAAAATACGTCCTAAATTTTTGCTGCACATAAAATATATTAAACTGTATTTAAAGATGTAGAAAACACATTAAAATGAACTACACCTCTATGGGTATATTTTATGCATACACTGACTTTTCACAATATATTATTGTTTTATTAGTGCCATGTAATATATTTAAATTTTTTCATTTACAGTTTTCTCAAAAATATTGTTCTGTAACAAAAATGAATCAGATTATCTGCTAAATTATATATTAATTTTTTTAGTTATTCATAAAAAGGATTTTATACTAAATAGTTTTGTTTTAAATTAAATAAATGTTATTATCTTAAAGAAAGCTAAAAAGCATACGATTTATTACGACTTTTTAAAACAAATAAAACATACAGGATTTGAATCTCTAATATTCAGTGAACGGTACAAGTGAATTAAGTATTTTTAACAATATCTTACAAAATTTTCAGGTTCGGGAAGATGCTAAAACCCCGAGTTAAAACATGGCAGGGATCGTTTGTTTGATTTATCAATAAATGGTAATCGCTTGAACATATTATTGAATCGATAATGCTCTGCGAATTAACGCATCAATATGTTTCTTTGTTTTAAACAGAAGAAGAAGAAGCGCTAGCGAAAATTATAAAATTCTAGATAAAGAAGATAAAAAGAAAAGATAAGTTTGAGTGAATATAAATACAAAAATAACTTCAAGTAGGTTAATTATAAAACAAAATGAAATTATTGCGAAACTTTGAATGTCTTATACAAACCTAAAGTCAACCTGCGATACTATTTTTTTTTAACAATAATAAAGATATATAAAAAATGTAAGTAGCATGTGTGGGGGGAACTTGAAATTTGTGCTTGTCGAAAAATACTTGAAGCATCCTCGTATGTCTGATTTTAATTATATTTATGTATGTATCTTAACAACTAAGTATATAGGATTTAGAATTAACCTGAAGAATAATTCAGTAATGTCCTAAAATCACTATTGTTGGTAATCCAAAAGAGCGTTAAAAAATTAAAAATAATGAAGTTGAAGAAGAACACAAAAAATTTAAACTGGCTTAAGAAGTGCAATACATTCATAACTTCTCTAATAATCCCTATTATACATTTTTTATGGTTCCAAAAAATAAAAATACAGAACAAAAAAATCATACGTCACGCATGTATTCCCAGAAGGGGTAGGCAGAGGTGCAACTAAAGTTCCCACATTTCGCCGTATATTTTTCCGGCTCATGATGTGATAGGCGAGCCTATCGTCATGTTACTTTGGCACGATCCGGGATTCGAACTCAAGACCTCATCGTGGTAGCCGAACCTCAACTGCGCCACCGAGTCAGTTGTATCATAGAATCATTAAAATTAAAATATATATTAAATAGAGGTAACGCGGCGATAGGCAATGATTCTTATCGTAACACTTATTGAAAAGAGGGTCGAATTCCTATCGCGCATAAATCAGGGCCGTTGTATTTCTTTCAGCCTCCGTTGGTTTCCTTTTTATTGCCCACTTATTGGCCTATTACAAGCTACTTATTACTTAAACTTATCCACGTATAATATATACGTATATATTTACGTTTTATTGTCAATATGCGCCGAAAAGTAATTTTCAATTTGTAATTATGAAATACAATGTTTATGTCAAATGTATAAGACTACAACGAAACTAGCTATCGTTGAAGTATAAAACATTCCTTCAAGAGAAGGGTAAACAGGTTCTTACGAAAATAGCGCGTACCACCTTTAGACCACATCACCATCTGATATCTGGTCAAGGTCTGGTTTTTCACAATGTAATAAAAATATTTCAATGCATATGACATTATTTTGTGTCTTGATAAAAAAACACCTCTACTGCATTTTCTATATTCATACGTTATACGTGTTCTTTGGTTTCACGTTTCCTCATATGGCCTTTATTTGTGCACGATTATCTTTGTAACAATGACATGAATCGAACAATATCTTGAAGATTTCAGTTGTATTAAAATCTGAAACCGTATACTATAAACAAAACTTCGAAAATAGTTAAAGGCCTCTGAACGAGCGCCACCATATGCATCACTTCATAACGTTTACTTTAGAGCGTGTATTTATCGCCGGCCCCGGGCGTACTATTCTTTTCTCAATTGTTTAGTTTCGACGCAACAACAATAGACCGGATAGCCGCCACTAACGAGTGCCAACTGCCAACACCCGGAACTCCTTGCAAGTGATCCACTTATCATAACATTAAACTCTCTGTTTATCACTTGTTACAACTTACAGATATCTCTCGTTTGTTACATTTATCATAACTTGTAACAAAACATCTACGCGATAAATTATTTTGTATAGATGTATTGTTTAAAGATTTTGACAAATCTGACAATTTCTAAGAAATATTGAAAATTTAAAACTACAGTCTTTATAAATACGAAATTTCAATGTTGTTTTTGGATATCCAAAATTAAATGTATTAATAAAAATTTATTTATTAATCATTTCATTTAAAATCATATTTTTTTTACTTCAGGCCAACTGAAATATTGTAGTTGTAGCTATTGATATAAGTACCGAAATAAAAACATAAAACGTAAATATCAGTTGTAGAGCCACGTGTTCAGTAAAATAAATCTCCTCTTTAATATTATTGGGGTAGACAGATAGAGTATTCTACCAATCTTAAGTAGTATACGTAGAAACTTATGAGAATCTCTGAATCTCCTTCGTGTGCGTTTAAAAGTCAGATTCGATTTCAAGATTTTCTGGTACTCGGGTTATCATGTCATGTTCTTTTCTCAAGGCTTTTGAATCATTTTCGTCTCTTCCTTTTGAAAACCTTTATAGTATGAACTACTGTCACACTGTGCCGACTCTACATGAGTTGGGAAAGGGCAGGTAGAAGAAGACTTTATCAAATCACTTGATTTACTAATATTCAAATTCTTAAATAGGTCTTGTCTTATGAGCACAAGTTACAAAATATGGTGAGACTTTTAATAGAATTCTTACTAAGTAGTATGTTGGAGAACGTCTGAATTGATCAAATTAACCCCGTCCAATATCTAATCACGCAGCCTGGCACTGCATCAAAGAAATACAAACTAAACGAACAGCATGGCTATCGAAGTACAAAGTAACTTGTACGTATTGGCAGTGCAATGTGGTCGTTGTGTTTGCATTGACGACGGTCTAACGTTCTAACGCGCCTCTGCACAAAGGAGACGGCTTGTGTTTACTCCCCCGATTGATTACGACAACAACGCCATTTGAACCATTATACATCGTATCACGACTAATTGGCAATTCAAACGAGGCGCCGATCATGGGTAGGTAGAGTGCAGAGGACGCTGATTGCAACAAACGACGTCGGTCAACATTAAGTCACACGAACACAACACCTAGTTAAAGATGTTCACCTTTATCTAATCATTGGCAAAAAAAAACTGTTTTTTAAAACATTATTTGAAGATCGCGTTAAATAATAATTTAAAGCTCAGTAAAATTTGAATTTTTCATCTCGCATAATAAAGTTTAACAGGGTAAGTAATTAAAGAATGCACTTTAAGTCTACGTCCAGTATATTGCTTAAGAATAATTTATTTTTGTTTTTCGAAGTAAAGAAACGAAAGCTTGATTTTAAATATATTCGGTGCCCATATGGCAATAAAATTAAACTTCGCTGAAACGTCTGACAAGAAATATTATTGAAATAGCTGATTAATTGTATAATATACAATATATAATATATAGTACAAGTAAAAATAAGTAAAAATTACAAATTAAAATTCGTGTGCGCGTAAAAAGTTTAAACTATATGGATGCAAAAAAAATTCGCAGAAGTAAGTTGAGATCTCACACTAATAGATCTGCCCAAAAAAATTTGCAAATCAATGATTTTTTTTTACAATAAAAGGGGGTCAAATAATTTATATTTTCTGTAGAAGCTTTCGTGTTTTGTATACGGTTTTCTACACTCATTGCGGTGGCAGTATATTTACCGGATATATCCATACATAATAAAAATAAGCAATAAGCAACCCGCACCTTGCCCTCTTAGATCTTTCAGTCTATTTATTCTAGGTATACTCATGTTAATTTTAATTCGAACCTATATTCGTTAGCATCTCTCAGGCTAAGCGCGGCAACTCGCTTGTGAGTAAGCGCGGACCACTGGGGGCGCTATACAATTGTTTTCAAAATAAACAAATTTCGCTTTCAACGGGCGTAATTCCAGACTATTTGTTTGTTTCCTTTGTGAAACCTAAATGATTACTTTCCATGAAACTAGCAATACGGCAGCCGCTTAAATGTGGTTTATGTGGTCATTAATATTTCTTTTTAATAGGTTTTTAGAACGGCCATTGTGTTTTTATGTCACGATGTAAACCACACTACACTGTACAGTCGCGGAGGTAAAGGACTGCAGCTTTAATAAGCTTCACTCTTATCTCCGCGATTGTACAGCAAGACAATGCACAGGCAATGCGTGTCGTGAACAAGATGCGACATGTGCCCGTATTTCTGAAGTGAAAATTTCTTTATGCGCGTTAGGATGCAAAGTTCCAGTCTGCAATTAGCCAATCGAATATTAGGGATAGCGCCCCTCTAGGATGAGAAAAACACTGTAATCGAGTGACGGTGATTCTACAATGGAGTATTTGCGTATTGATTTATGTTGTTTGCCTTAATTTAATATTAAATTATTTTTGAGCTGCTTTATAGAACTCTTGGCCACGAGAGGCGCCGGTCGCTCAAGTGACCATAAGTGTGGTTTAATTTCAAATGCATTATATTCGCGTAGATACATTGTTTTATTTTTAATTATTTACTTCTTTATTGTTTAATTAACTGGTTATAAACATATGATTTAAAAACAAGAAGACCATCAATTGCCCAACCGTACAAACGTATGTACATTGTGGCGTGCAATAAATAAATAAAAACTAAACAAATAAATAATGTCTCAACATTGTGATCAATGAACCATAACTTACTGTTACTGCTACATTGAATTTCTACGTAAATTCTAAATAAATAAACTACTTTTTATAGCTTTGCGTACTTCTAATTTAATGAGACATACGATAACCATGTCAGCTGTTGGTAGATTACCGTCATGGAGGGGTTTCTACACCACATGGCGCCTCAGTTCCTACATCCAGCGCTGCAAAGCTTTGGCTGTGGAGCGTTCAGGCCAATTGGGGCAGCATTCCATCCCTTATACCCGGGCAAGGCGTTTGCAAGACATCTGGGCGAACAGTATGCCCTTGGACACACCGTCGGACAAGCGCTAAGGGTAAATTGCATTAAAATTAATATATCATCAATAACGTGTTTATGCCTTATATATTGTAAGTGCTTATATTATGTCCATAATTTGTTTTAAGTAGCACTAATCAAGCCCTTTCATTGAATACTTATATTGAGGGTGTTGTGAAAAAATATACAATCCACCATTTTATGTCGACAGCCATTTTGTAATTAAAATGACAGTAAATATAATCAATAACATTGACATTATAACTGTGTCCTACTTAAAATCAGACGTATCTCTTAACAGGAAAGAAGTAGATTTAGTTACACACTTAATAAATTTAACCCAAAAAAATAAGCTAAAGTAAATAAGCCAAAGTAAATAAGCCATTTAAAAAGTATGTTTGTATTTAAGAGTGTTCGAGACGAGACTGGCACCCCGCCACTGTACCGGCGCAGCTACGTAGCGCGCGACGATACCAGTTCCCCGGGCTCGGCGGCCTCCGCCTCCCCGCGGCCCTCCAAGGATGACGAGCCCCCCGCCAATAACCCTTGCTCAGACTCCCACGACTTCTTTTCTCGTAAGTAGTACCATTGATACTGACCAGGCTATCAGTATAACATATTCAATTCTTTCTCTCAGAAATTCTCAGCTTTTTATTTGTTATAATATGTAGATATTACACATACTTATCGATTCACTCTGTCTGTTGGTGACGGCCTTAAAATCTATTGTGTAGTTTGAAATTTTGTATTACACTAATTAAAGATAAAAGGCGGTATATGACGAATCAAGAATTGTGTGCAGCTGACGGTGAACGTAAAACGTCATGCGGGGTGTGCGGAGCGCGGCTCGGGCCCGGCGTCGCACAGGCGCACTTCCTGCAAGAGCTGCAGCACCTGTACAGCTTGAGTGCCCTTCCGAGAGATACAGCGGTGCCCTCTACTCACTCCCTACATCACCAGGATGAAGATGCTCGCTGGGAGGTAATAACATCATAAATATAAATCGAAATGGTGGTATCACGGTACGGCTACATTGCTGGTGTCTCGGTTTTGAATCCCTGCTAGAACAAAATGATATTAGATTTTTCAAGTAGATATCAACCCGAAGTTTTGAATTCGTACCTGATATTCGATAGGCTCGATCCCTATCGCATTTTGATACAGAAACATACGACAAAAAGATTGTGCGTGGTATATAGGCATCAGTGTGTAATTCATATGTACCCTGGTACTTATTTCCAAACGAGACTTCTTTATCCTACAACAAATGTTTCATATATATATATAGACATATCAGCGTATCCGTGCGAACCGTCAGCGTCGTCTCAAGCTGCGTACTCGCAAGCGTCACCATACAGTAGAGAGCATGCTTGGCTACGAGTTGGAGGAAGAACGGCGCGAGGAGAGGCCGCGGGAGCCGCGGTACGACGCAGAAGATGAACCCGTCGACGTCGAGGGAGACTCCCTGGGCTGGCCCGAAGCCGCTATCAGTGTTGATGGTACGATAAAATCTATAAAAAAATTATTAACTAAAAATATAAATCATAGAAACTGTTTTAAGGATCCAGCACGACCTGTACGCGGCCGCCATTCCATAAGCTTATGGTCCCATCGGCCATCGCTTCAACGAATAATGTGGTCAGCCCATTGCCACTTAAAGTTTGCAATTCTGCGGACAATGTCGGTAACTTGATTCTACTATGGCTCATATCATCTCTGATAGAATACTGTCGCAGAGAAAACTTCGAGCATTGCGCTCTCTCCATTAGTGATTTTAATTTGTTTAAAGATGCTCGCTGTAAGAGGCCAGATCTCAGTAACGTATATGATAGCTGGCAATACACAATAGACATAGACTTTCGTCTTGAAACACTGCGGTATAGATAGGAACGTGAGGCAATTTCTCGAACGCTACCCATTCGTGTACTTATATATTAGAATAACAGCGAGTTTCCGTCTGTTGTATGTTTCCTCATTATATACGTATACACATTTTATATAACTGTAATTATTTCAGATAAAGATCAAAGAAACGATGGAGAAAAGTTGCACATGAGCTATACTGAAGATTTGGAGATATCTAGTACCAACGATACGATGCAATCGCCTGAACGCGTGAGGTATTTTCTATCTACAAAACTACAATCAATCTATTCTTGAATATCTACTTAAATCAACGATAATGTTATATTTTGTTGCCTGATAATCCAAAAAGATAAAACTATAAAATAATCAACCTGCCAACTTTACGGTCAAAGTTTCGGGTCAAAAATTTTGAACGTTGTACGTAATGTTCGGTCATCATGTCGAGATATATGTATACAGATACATATTTACTTATGTCGTCTATTCAAACTGTACAAACATACAGTTCCAAGTTGCTTGTAACGCTTCCTTAAAAACAAACACAAATTCTTTGTCATTTTAACATTTAAGAGCAACTGAACTGAGAAGTGTATCTGTCTAGCGAAAATTGCACTCATTCATTCATTTTCTCACTCATTCATTCATTGCATCAGCACTATTACTATATATTTCGATGCATGAAGGATTTATATATTTTGCCTGCATTCCCAGAATTGAGACACCAAAACCGCTGCCGCTGGATTGCGGCAAAGGCGAACCGGTGGAACGACCAGCTGAGGTGTCTACCTCCGAGTGGGCGCCAGCCGAATGGTCTGCTTTGCCGGATCCATACCTCCACTCTAGACACAAGCCCGAAGGCGAGAACTTGCCTTCTTCAACTCGCGACGACACCCGCAATTAAATACAAAAATATCCAATACAAAATCTTTGTACTTCAATAAATTAATTTAGCTTTTTACTTTAGCGTAGATACACTTTTTTTATTTATTACAAAACTTTGACTTTATTTTACTTTATTGAAAGTTTAAATGCACATTTAGTGACACTGCATTTTGTCTCAAATTGACCAGCGGGCACAGCTACTTACAATTGATAACATATGATATTTCGGATTTTTACTCATTACAATAAAAGTTAGTGTCAATATTTACATAATATTTACCGCTGTAGTTAGTGGAATCACAGCGTAGTCAACTTTTAAATTTTGTGTTACAACTAGTGTAAATTATCTGTTTTATTTAAATTTAAACAACCTTTGGCGTCAACTTAAAGTCGTTTGGAAAATGCCTTTGTGGGATGTCGGCACTTTCTTCTCAATATGCGACATTTCTCAAATTCTAAATTTAGGGTTTAATATTATATAAATTTTAATACTTTCGATGTACGAATAGCATGTGTGTTAATATTTGATGTTAAACGTTAACTAACATTGTTCTGTAAATAAATTAATAAACTATCATATGATAAAAAAAGAAACTGATCGACGTAATTGCGTTGATGATAAATTTCATCCCCGAATTTTCGAGATTTTGGCAAAAATGGACATTGTAAGTTTTTTTTTTTGTTATAAACTCAAAAAGTCGGGTATTAATATAAAACTTTTAAAGTTATGTAATAGAAGCCCAAATTTTAACTTATTAAAATTAATAATATTGTACATAATAATAAGAATGGCTTCTTTATTTTGTTTTATTTGCAATTTATTAATTCTAATATTATCATTGTATGTTATTGTTTTGGGTTATATAAATGTGTAAGACACAAAAATGCAATTTCTATTTTAACTGTATCTTGCTAAAAATTTAGATATAACTAATAGTCTCTAGTTAATTATACTTTTAAATAATGCTTAATAAAAAAACGCAATGCTTAAGAGTAGAATAAATTTATTAGTACATTATAATTCACTTATCACTATATTATCATTAAATTAATTGTTGTCTTTATGCAATCAAATGAAGTTTTATTTATTTATAATATAATCTCACATTTTAAATTATACTTACCGCCTTTATTTGTTTTCCAAGTTTATTTATTATTCTTTTCGACTTTTTACTTTTACTATTCCTGTAAATGTTCGTTTGTACTCACTTACAGCAGCGTGTCATCTAACGACTCAGGTTTATCGGGAGAAAGTAAGTATAGTAAGTAAAAAAATATACCTCGTACATATTTCCCGAAGGGATAGGCAGATGTGCAACTGTAGTGTAACCGCATTTTTTTAATCGACTCACAAGCTCACAATGAATTAATCGGCTCCTATAAAACGTGATGATTCAAAATAAAAAACTTACAAAACTCTATGAGAACGTCTATGAATTAACGTTGCATTATTAATGTATCCTGCATGGGATTGTTGTTTAGAGAAATTTTAGAAGTACATCGCTGTCGCGAAATATCACAAGATTTTATTCTCATCTCATCCTTGCACTCAATTTCTAATACAGTCTCGCAAATTCCATTCGCTGCCCTTTGTTTCCGCGCCCGCGCAGGCACTGCGAGTGTAATTTTTTCGAAAATAATAAATAGTAATAGTCCCGCTGAATTATCAGGACCTCACAAAATACAAGCGTGAAGTAAAAGTATCTTACATTTTATCTCGATGAATAAAATGCTGGATACCTAGTTTTTATCAGAAGAGTAGTCACTTAACATTATAAAAGATATATTTAAATCAAACGTATTTTCAGTAAGGCAAGCAGATTTATTATTTGTAAATTTATATATTCTTTTTTTTTCTTCGAGCCCAAAGGTCAGCACATTTGTACATCGTCATCATTTTTTCTTAAACATCATTGAACATTGTTAATATGTAATAATAAAATAATATAACTTATAATTTTCTAATATTTTCAAAGATATTAATTTCAACGCTGAGGTCTGCTACTAAATGATTGCTGCTCCATAAGATCGTCGCTGTCCTCGGTGGGGCATTTAAAAGTGAGCGCTTTCGAAGGATTCATTCTGAAGTTAAATAAAATTATGTTTTCATTCACAAAATTTAAGTGATTTTTAAACCAATTTCTTACAGGACTCGATCCAATAACTTTAACAGAAAATAAGTTCTAACGTACTGCCTATTTATATGAATATCAAACTAAGAACATCGTTAAGCTCTTTCTTTTCTTTCTTTTGCTAAGCTATAGCTTAACTATGAGTAATTATCGCGGCGATACAGTTAAAAAACTAAATTTTTATTGGTTCTTCAGATTGAGTTCTAGATTTTATATGTAAACAAAGTCAAGATCACGATTGCCTATCATAACGCCGTAAAATAAAAATCTATTCAAATACACACAGTTTTCACTAATGTAAGGATTAACTAGAAGGTACATTTACAATTAATTTAAAAATTATAAATAATGGTATAAAACATATTGTACCTCTTCAGTGAGGGTCTTTTTTTCCGGCAACTGGCAGTACTTAGATATTTCCCAACTATGACATTATGTTTTTGATACAGCTTCAATAGTTGTTCAAATGACATTGACTTATATTTTGGCAGCGTCAGGACTGTTTTTCCAAGCTGGAGGGTGTTCAACTCTTTCACCCATACCTAAAACACATGTACGTCAATATAAATTAAACAGTAAATGGTTAAGTACCAAAATTTAAAAAAATCCATTTGTTACATAAAGAACTATATTAAAACTGTAGTATCGAATCGAATAATAATAAAATCGAATATTACCTCTTTAGTATTATCAACTCCAGCTTCACTAGTACAATGACGAAGGCCTGTAAGAGAAATAATTCAAATCCTTTGTAATCTGTAATCTTTGTAAATTGCGCAGACAAGGGAACATAACATCACATAGATATTTGTGCCCCATATGTACGGGGATAGACTCGCCACCTACCACGTGCCCGAGAGGACCAAACCACGTATTAGTTGTGCAATGAAAAGTATTTAAGGTAAAAGTACATTGTAGTCTATGATTAAGCGCTGACAACACTTTAACGTTTTCATTCTCTTGTTCTTCATTGCTTGATGTTATTAAACTGATAAGCGTTTTACTAAAATAGAAATAAATATTTATTAAAATTTGTATATATCACTTACCCATGTGGTGGGCAATCGTCGACGGTATTTCGGAGATGGGCTGATTCACTTTCACTCCGTGGAGTACCTGACAAAAAAGTATCACACTAATAAATAATTAAATCATAAACCAAGTTAATACAAAGAATTCGCTGAAAACTGAAAATAAACATGACGTACTAAACTCAGGACTTTGTTAATAAAATTATTTTACAATTAAATGTATCTACAACATGAGTTTCGTTTAATACTAAAACTTTCTTAAGGTTATAAAGCTACCTTTAAACCTTACCCTACCTTATTATAAAGCTACCTTTTTCTAAATCACATCTTGAATATAACAAATCAATTTAAAAACTAGAGGAACCTATTTGTCGCGGGAGATACGTCGGAGGTATACGTTTAATGGACATCTGAAAAAAGTAATGGTATTTAGATCTTGCCTGTTGTATATTTAGCCCCACGTTATGGGACGGGGTCGCTGATTTGGAGGTGACGAAGGGTATATGGGCTTTATTCGTGCTGGGCTCGTAAGCCTTGGTGCTCCTTTGCTTAGAGCGTGACGCCACCGTCGGCAGCTCGTACCGTCGACGCACCATGTACTTGAGGACTTTACGAATCTTCTTGTTCTGTAAAAAAATTTGTACAATTATAACAACCTTTGCGTCTCTCGTCACATATAAAATATAATACCTATCTCACCTCCTAAATTGAATACCTAAGTTATTTGAATAAAATCGAAACAAAAAATAATAAAAAAATATTCACCCGCTTGGCCACCTCATCCTCACTCTCCGTGATGCTCTCTGCGACGGGAGCGATAGACGTTTCTTGTATTATAGCATACGCTGAAATAACAAGGAATCATAACAAGATATCAAAAAATATTATGCATTATTTACCTTTAGCTAAGCTAGCCGATACCATAGGAAAAGCCACTAATTTTAAAATCTATGTACTTAAGCCAAAAGAAATACGTCTCAAGATATATCACAAAAATAAGCATATATATATACAACGTTAGAAAAATGTGTGGAAATATAATATATAAAACGACTTAAAAACAAGATAAACAGAGAAGTACTTAAACTTAAACTACTGAAGTATTACCAATTATCATGGTCTTTAAAAAAACCTAAGCGCGAACATTATAGTAAAATTATCTAAAATACATTGACGTCAAGTTGTAAGCCTTAGTAAGTTTTAATGGAAAAAAATTCAAAACACATACATACACTTAAACACTATAATCGTAGGTGTAATTTAAGATCCACAAAATACAATGTTTTATTTGTTACCGTCGCCACCGTGTTTCTTTTGAGGCGCAGAATAATTCTCTTGCCAAGAATCATTAGAAGACTCGCTGCGATTTATATTGTATAGTTCCACAACTGGCCTTTTCGAGTTTTGATTAATATCATCTTGGTGCAGTAGGAAAAATAAAAAAGATAAAATAAAACAACTACTATTTATTTTAATAAAATATTGGCAATTAAAACAATGGGGAGACATCAAAAGAGAAAGAGGAATACTTAAGGAATAATGTTTCAAGCATAAGTATACAAGAGAAAATAAAATTAGTTTTAAAAGCATATTAATGTCGCAATATTGCATATCGAAAAAGAAAATTGGTAAAATACGTTTCCGCTAAAAAAAACTGTACTATAGAATTGCTTAGCCAAAGCAAGTGCATAGTTCTAAAAGTCTATTCATCTGCACAATAAGATGTAAGCTGGAACCAAACTTAGCAAAACTGCCATTTGGAGATAAAAGTGCAGCGATATGTAAACAAGTTTTCATCTTATTTTAAACTATGAGATCTAATCGTAGAGTAGACACAGTTGCCAGATAAATATAAATGAATTTTGTTGATGTATGATGAATTTACTTTGATAATACATACCACCGGAACGTCTTCTCGTCTTGTACGTAACGCTATGGCGGGAAGATTTCGTATTATCTGAAATAATTGAAAATACAATGGTTAAAAAATATATAATAAGAATAATATAGATTGGACCTAAAGTTTCTTAATATTTTAAATAGTAGTCAATAAAAAACTATATCAAATAAATTCTTAATTACGTGATCTAAATAATGTTATAATTCATTACATGAAATATTATACACACATCATATAATACAGATATCTAATTAAAACCCAGTACAAAACATAAAACTGTCAATAGAGGTCTGATAATCAGTACTTACATATAATTGGGTAAGTACACTACAAATTGATTATTATTAATATCAAAAATAATGAAATGTACTTACTCTTGCTATCGCCCTTTTGTCCCGAGTTCTCGGCCGAGCTGTAATAATTGTTATATGTAACTTTTCATTTTAATAAAAAATTAAATTATCAAATAACATTAATACTACATATAATGTCAATCGAGATAAAACCTTGGACCTCATAGAAGTCACTAAATTTTTTAAAACAGTTGTATTAGGTGCGGCTGCATTACTGAGGACGTGGGATCGAATTCGTGGTCGGCTAAAATGATATTAGGGTTAAAATTTGTGTAATGATGGATCATTGTACTTACATCGCGTAACTGCAATGAGGCATATCCAAATCTTTTTCCAAGAGAGATGCGTCTTCCTTGCTTTGTTTTGCTAGAATGTGGAAGCGAATAAATTAATTATTATACGTAAATACAACAAAATGTAAATGTAAATATAAATGTAAACCAAGATACAAACAAAACCTTATCTGTCTAAAAAAAAAAACGAAAACCTTTATTGTTTCCTTTGATATCTGTCTTTGTTGCGCTTCTGATTAATTACAAATAAATAAAACTTACTTTTAGAATTCCTTTTCCTCGTCTGAGTCGAATCGGAGCAGTCTTTAGAAGTCTTAGCCGGGGTAGTTATGTCCATTGGGCTAGAAAAAAAAAACATTTCGTCTACAAAAGAAAAAAATAATAAAAAAAACTAATTTTATAATTTAAGGTCAAGACCCCATCTAAGAGGAACCAGAAGTATAGGATGGGAGGAATAGGATATTGTTTCTGACAAGACATTCGTCTTAGTTAAGAAGCATCATGGTTAAATATCTTCGGAGTCTTCTAGTGTTTAAACTCAGCAAACATTAAAATTAAATTTAAACTAACATTAAAATAAAATAAAATTAACATTAAAAACTTAAACATTACAATTAAAACTTACGCATTATCATAGTACGCGGCTTGGTTAGCATAATCTAAGAACAATGCTTCCTCTTCATTTTGTTCTGTAAAAGTTAATAAATAATAATAATAATAATTATTATTATTAATTTAATTAAATAAGTTATAATACTGTAATATCCAAAACAGGTTACTCATAGTGGTGCCTATCTATAAAAAAGATTTACCTAGTAACATTGTATCATCCTATTTATTTTTTAATATTTACTTTATTATTTTTAATCTATATATGTTCATAGTTGTTATCTGTCCACATTCGGATAATTATTGAAGGCAGTTGTGGCATGGACCAATGTCTTTACTGATTATTAGTGATTGAGATTTTTACGCGGCAGAAAAAGATAACATTTCGACAAGATGTTACCTAACATTCTATGTTATTCGTAGCTACAAAAAATTTACTTACTTTTGCGGTTCTTTCTTCTTACGGTTACATAATCATTATTGTATTCTCTTGGTTTTTCTACAGACTTTTGGCTTGTTGGACTAGATAAGAAAAAAAATGATATTTAGATGTTAAGGATAATTCTACGATAGACAGCAAGCAGAATAATTGTTTTTATGAACCAACTTGTTTATAAATTATCGAAGTTTGTTAAAAGTTTAAAAATTTCATTAAACTTTAAACCTAATTAATATTTTACATTTTCAGCAATGGCAACTGTGGTGTTCCATTGTGCATATAATTATTGAATACTGGTATATACAGATAATTTTATACTTACACATCTGTTGTTTCATTATCCCATTCACAGAGTAATGGGGACTCATCACAACCGCCTAGAATATAATAGTAATTGTTACAAATTATATTTGTACCATTAATGTGTGCAATATGCATATGTTATGGTTTGTTCACCTATTCTTATGATTGTATATGATATTATACAATATAATTACATGAATGAAAGATTCCGCTATTATGAAATTAAAATTTTACATTGCGAATTGCCACTCTTTTTAACAATATTATAATATACGTATATATAAATTTTGATAAAATTGAACACTTGAAATCTTAAGAACTGCAGATGAAATTTGAATGATGAATTTTATATTTATCGTCAAAAATTAAATCAATGTAATTTAATTAAATTACCAAAATGACTTTTCAAAACTTTTTTTTTAACTTATCGCACTATAAAGACGTGCTATGCGTCTAACGACGTCTTTGTCACGTCGATAGTCATTTTTCGCAGAAACAGAAACGATGTGTCCGTCATGTTAGGTAATAATTGAATCTTTTAACGAGTTACAGTTCCATAGTAGATAATTGTTTCCTCGTCAATGTAATCTCGGAAATAGAAGAAAGAATGAGATTTTTGTATTACAGTACGGCTGCAATATTTAGATCTCGGGTTAGAATCTTGGGACGAAAAAGTAGATATTATATTTTAAATTATTACAGCCCGGGAATTGGTAGAAAATGTTTACATTATGAAATTAATCTTACATGTAATGAATAGTTGTGAGAAATAAAATTGGTACAGCTACAGAAAATGTAATTGTAGCTCACGTGAGTAAAAATTATAAATGAATAAAAACTTACGTTTTGGGTTCTTCCTGCGGATTGTGACATACTCATCGTTAAACTCGGACATTTTGCCAACAGTATTCAGTCCAGTTGCACTAGATAAGAAAAAACATATATTTCACTATAATATAAAAAATACTAATGCTAAATGTGTACACTATTAATTTAATGTTTGAAAAGAAAAAATCTTGAATAAAAACTTTAAAATTAAGAAAATTATATTTGCAGACAGTTTATGGAAGGTATATTTTACCATTAATACTCTACGTTAGATAGCAGGTTAAAAATTGTACGGACCGATTCCTCACCAAACAAATTCACAGTAACGGGACGGCGGTTTGCTATGGGTTGGTTGTGATGTAAAAGCGAAGTTCAATATAGCTTACGACTTTAAAATTCACCCGCACACAACGCGACACAAACATAATCTTAAAAGCCTTAACATGCATGAGTGCTGCAATATTTTTACATAAAAAAGTGTTTTCTTCTTCTCAGACGATTGAACACAAGTCTCCTTCATAGATCGCCACAATGATCGGTCGTCTACCACCCTCATCCAGTGCGCTCGCGCAACCCGAACTCAATTAGTCGACTTAAAACGCAATAGAGAGGCTAATGTTTGTAGGACAGAATCATGGGGAAGCTTGCAGAAGTATACTTGATGAGGAAGACAGGAGATCGAACTGGTGGACGTAAGCTTTATCAATTGATCATCAATGAAGGAATCCTATGTTCAGCGATGGAGACTCCTGGTCTTCTTACCTTCTTTTTTTTAAGTTTTTACGTTTTTTAGAATTATTAATTAAGTCAGAGAGTTTCTCCTGTAGCTCCGAGCATCGAGTTTCCGCGAATTGAAATTTATCTTCATGATTTGGTGCTGAAATTTAGTAGTTATCAGATTGTAATTTGCGATAAAAAAAATTCAAAAGAAGGCACGTACTTAATCATAGCTTGTGTAATTATCTTATGTAGATAATGATGTTATCATTTAATTAAAGAGAAGTAATTTATTTATGGCAGATAGACAGCAGATTATCTAATGGTTATTGATCAGCGACGTCCAGGAACACTAGAAAAATCAGAGGAAGTGCGAATTCGATGGACCCTGAAAACTATAAAAGAATGTGCCCTGTTTTTGAAGGCCTATTAATCGTATTCGTTAGGAAAAACCGCTGGAGATAGATCATTGCTCAATATTGTTCTAGAGTCAGGAAGTGTGTAGTAGTGGGGTTCCAAATATCAAGGTGGTGGATAGATTTGGAGCTCAGTAGTGTTTAACGATGCGTCTTCGCCAACTACGTGACTCAATTTTTTTTGAACTAGTCCTTCTAATGGTGGCAGCTTCGAAAGTGCTTTGTGGCAAATCAAATACTTGTATACGTCTATTTTTAAAAATTTACGTAAGTTTACCTTTAATAAGTAACTTTCTTTCTGAATGAGATCCATCCAATAGAACACCAGCTAAGCTGCTGGTACTTTTATGGTGTTTATCTGATGAGAAAAATATTACTCATTTAAACATTACCAAATATCATATTCAAATATTCAAAGCATTTGCCTCGAAATAATTCTTATCGGTAATTCAAATTCACCAGATACCTTACGAAAGATAGAAGAAAATAATTAGAATAAAAAATACGACGATACTAAGTATTTGTGGTCACAAATACTTACACATTACATTACGCATTACAAAATCAATTAGGTATTTTGTTTTGTACCAAGAGGCCAAGAATATTAAAAAAGAAACAGTAAGAGTTTTAAAGTGAGATTACCTCTGATTAATAATATAAATTTCTTCTACCGATTTGCGACGGATTTGAAGAGGAGTTAAAATGATCGAAGTTCCAATTAAAATAGAACTTATCTTAATATCTTTAGAGTACCGAGCAAAGGGTTACGAGATGAAGATTAGGATCGGACTGTACAGACAGATGAACAGACATTCCGTCGACTGTACCCGCTATAATTCATATTTGATTTAATAATTTGAGACGGATCTAGTTCTACTACATTTTCTACAGTAGTCTAAAAAAATCCGCGTAAATGGCCTTAGCATAAGCATCGTTTGTGAAACGAGAAATTGGTATATATTCTTATTCGAGGTTCGATTCGCGCAAAACGTAATAAATAATAAACTAAATATTTATCACTATTGTATTTTCTAAGAATATGTCTTTATTAGAATTTATTTGCGGACAATGAAGAATAGAATATTTATATTAAGATATAAATTTTAACCTTTAGTTAACTTCAATCTGTCACTCATTTTAACTAGAAATTTTCTTATTGCACAACTTAAAAACTGCGTATTCAATTTAAAGTTAATAAGGTATTAATTAATTATTAAAAAAGGGGAAGGTAAACTGATAAAAACACTAAAAAAAATTCATTCCGTCAAAATTGTCAAAACCTTACAGGCTCTTGAACAAGAAAGGATCGATTTTATGAAAATCTATCAAGCCTATATAACGTACTAAAAACTAAATTAAATTGTCAATCTATACATAAACCAACTCTTATACAGTCCAAAGAGTCTGTATGTAAAACTGACAAAAAATATCAATCAGTCTTAAATGATAAAGTCTTTAATGTTAAAGAATAAATTGTTCAACTTTTATATACTATATCAAGCTTTGGTCCAAATATAGAGGTTAAAGTGAGAAAAGAGGATCAAATACTTTATAATTTTTTTAACCAATATATCCCACCCCCACGTTTGAACCGACCGCTTAAGCTCTTTTGTTGCGACTTTTTTTTTGTCAATATTCAGCGCTGTCGTTTTAGTCGATGGTTCGCCATTACGTCTCCGTCCCTCTTTCAATACCTGTAATATGCACCTAACTTTTTCTGCAATATCATGGTTGTTATCGTCAGATGGTGTTGTTTCCAAAGATCATCCACGTCTATATTCCCCGTATGGGTAATACATACATAATATATTTATGGTTCAATAAATAAAAAAAAACTACGTCATTTCTATCCATTCTTCTCAGTGGACGTCTTAACTGCGTTAATTTTAAATACCGAAAGTAGCGTAAAACCTAACTCCATATTACACAGGGGTCAGAATACATAGGATTAGAAAAGTGTGTATTTTTAATTTTGTCAATTCGAATTGTCAGTTTTTAATCCACCACAAGTCGAAGGCAATGTTCGACTCTAAATGCAAATTCTTTATGATTATACTAAAACTAATAAATAATAAAACTCATTTACTTGACTTATATTTATTATATTAATATACACCTAAATCTACTTACAAACAAACAAAATGATGAATAAAATCAATTATATACTTATAAATTCCAATATTATTCAAAGTCGTTCTTCCATAAATCATTTAGACGGAATCAAAACATTTTAAAGGTATACAATAGAATATACGACCTTGACGAGAAATGAAATTTATTACCTTATGTTAATTACAATGGGAAGCAAATATTTTCAAATAAAAAAAAATTAAAAAAAAAACAATTCAAATAAAGTAATTTGAAATTTATAATATTAAAAGCTTTCATACGTAGTCATACATTTCATTTATAAAATTGAAAACTGCATTTTACAAGTATTAAAAAAAATCAAAATATATTTTTATTAATTTCATTATGTGAAATATTTTATAAACGTCCAGATAACTTATTTTGTACAAGTCCAATATTCTGCTACCACATATATATACTAATAATTAAAAACAGTTTTTTTTTTCAATAATAAATCTTTTCTTTACAATTTTTAACCATATTACTATTAATAAAATTAGAATTATGGAATATTTTGCAAGCATACATGCGGACAAATACTTTGAAATCAATTGAATCATTAAAAGATAAAAATGTAAAGGAATGTCTTTTAAATGTAGAGAGTTAAAAGCAGTCTTGGTTTTAACTTAAATTTACAATGCATGTACTATATTATCTGGACATATATAAAAAATCATATCTTTAAATAAATTAAATATTATCATAGTGACAACTATTCACACATACAAAATGTATAAAAGCTTATCATGAGATTTATACCTTAATTACATTAATAAACAAGTTATTAAATGAAATAATGCAGCAATTAAGACAATACTTAATCCATGTAATAGATACATGCAAGGTATAAATTCTAGAGCAGCATTAAAAAAAGTCTAAAGAAATATTATTCGAATACCAGTATATTATGAAAATGTTTTTTAACACTCATATCATACCGCCTTGGCCTATTTCAAATTTATTGCCAGTATGTATACTTTTTTTGTAATTATTTATTAATTTACATTTATTAATAATATAAAGCATAGTCCAGGGAATAAACAATAATTGAAAATAATCTAGGGGCCATATTGATTGCTTAGTAACTGTTTTAGAAAGATATTTCAGCAGGATGACAAATGCTTCAGTGTCTCTGGAAACATAAGTGCTGTAAAGTGTTTAAAACTTCAGTAATAATAACTTAACCCCATAAAATCTGTGAAAGTTAGTCTAATTGCAATGTAGAAATTTTTATTGATTTTTTTCTATTAACTATGGTCACATTGTGCCAATGAAAAAGGTCAGATATGCAATATACTGTTTTTGTTAATATTTAATTATAGATTGAAAATAAATCTTAAATTGATCATTACATTATGTTCCCTGGACTTTGCTTTGTAATTAATTCTTAATTATCAAATTATTAAAATGCATTATTAAAGCAATTAGTATAAAATTCATCTATGAAATAATGAATAATTTATAATAATACAATAGAAAATGACAGGTTATAGTTTTTTCAAAATTTAATGATTATATGTATTCAAAATTTGCTTAGTGTGCTTAGCAAAATTGTGCATCATTTATAACTGAATCAACTACAATTAATTGATAAACATTTCCCACGGTTTACGCATGGAACTTAGAAGTTTGATACACAGATGTACGAAAATAATTAAAAAAATACTCATTAACATACAATTAGTGCATACATCCTCATTTACTTCAAGGTCCGATAAGATATAATACTAATATGAGCGGTTACATTGCAGCTGTAATATTCAATATTTTTAAATATGGCATAATATTTAATAATTGTTATTAGATTACAAAAATATGCTGAATATTACAGAACTAGCTTATAAATATTTGATAGCTATGAGGGTTACAACCAGGGACCAGTAGCTTTTTTACCTGGGCATTAAAGAGGTAGGATATTGTAATTAACTTAAAAGCCTTTATGATAGGACTGGATAACTAACCCTCACAAATGAAACCCTTGAATGGGTTTCCCTATCAATAATTAAAATTTTTGCAATCCATAAAAAAAAAACCTTATCGATGGACTAACTTTTTCCAAATGTAATACCCCTACCTAAGCACTAACCAAAACAATAACTAAAGCGAGTGTAACGGAAGGCTTGGTGGGAGGCGGACGTAGGAGCGAATAAGACAGCGGCGAGGAGAGGTGGCAAGCGGTGGGGTGTAAAGAATGGCGCGATGGCAAGCGTGGGGTGAGTATGCACAGTGCAGGGTTATTTATGAATACCAATGACCATTAAATCGGGCAAGACATCTAGTGCAAAATAGCGAGTAACAGTAGGCATCTCATACTGGGCGGGAATGGAGGAAAATACCCTTTCATAAAGTTGAAAACAGTAAATTATACCGCTGCTGTTAACTGACGAATGGACGTCGGGTTTCTGCAGAATAACAGCGCTGGCTATCCTCGCGGACAGCCAGCGCATAGCTGAGCAGAGACCCAATCAGTTCAGCATCGCAACACAAATAAGTGTTAAGTGATGTCATTTACATATAAAAACAATCACTTATATAAAAATGGGAATAATACAAACATGTGTTTGTACTACTCCCGTTTTTTTCTTTATTTGCTTTCATGTAATATTTTTAATGTTAATGTTGTGTTGCGTGTTTTTTGGACTAATTAAATGAATTATTATGATAAAATATTTTGTTTGCCTATTAAAGGTTTGGTTAGCGCTTTTCCTTAAAATTGTGATAGGGTTTCCCTATCTTTTGGCTTGTCAATATAATTTAAAAAGCGAAGCAAAAGACTTTCTGAAATATAGCGCTAGTCAATCGAAAGGGGAAGCCTTTCAAAGGGTTTGAAATTAAACAGCTCATCCAGTTGATTGTAACATATGCATGCATGTTATTAAGTCAGACAAATTACAGAATCCTGCATCCCTTTTTCTTTGGTGGTTCCGGAGGCTCCAGCGCTGCGAGGATAGCTTCATCGAATACGTTTTTCAGTCCTTTCTAAAAACAAAAGGAAATAAAAATGTATTACTAATATGTATTGTAAATACAGTTCTTAAATATAATTTATATCAAATGCAAGGAAAAACTTCACTTATTGCAGAGGGGACTTCTAAAAGACTGAAAACATTTCATACTCATCCATAAAAATAAAAAAAATAATATTGATTATTTCTTTAACAAGAATAGTTGGTACAAAAATGAGCAAGTGTTCAGAATCTGCTTTTAAAGTTTAATCCACAAATAGAAATATGTTTTATGTATAATAAAATTTTATATTTAATCAATGTCACAGAATACTAACCTGAGTTAGAGCCGAGCATTCCACATATTTAACAGCCTTCAGTTCCTTAGCAAGTTTCTCTCCTTGTTCAAGGGACACTGGCTTCTGTTTTATCTTAGCAAGTTTCTCCATAGTTGCTGGATCATCGCGTAAATCTATTTGTGTCCCAACCAGTAGGAATGGTGTCTTTTGCTGATGATGAGTTATTTCTGGCACCCACTATAAAAATACATTTTATTGTTAAGTTTTCATCTTCGATATGTGAATAATTAATAGTACTGTTAATTGCCTTGGTAGCGCAGTGGTATCAAGTATTACACATACAGTACGGCTGCAACGCTTGGGTCCCGGATTTAATTCTCAGATCGGAGAAAATGATATTGGGTGTTTTCAACTTGATATCAGGCCGGAGTTTGCAATTTGTGACCGATATGGCGGATAGACTCGCCCCTATCATATTTTGGGACGGAAAAACGTATGGCAAAATGTTGGTGCACTTGTTGATCCTTTGCCTAACCCTTTGGGAAATACGGGAGTGAGATGACTTTTTATACTGCTAACATATATTTAAAAAAATAATTCAACGTTACCTTTTCCTTCACATTTTCAAATGAACTCGGGCTCACTACACTGAAGCATACAAGGAAAACATCTGTTTGAGGATAACTCAAGGGTCGCAGTCTATCGTAATCCTCCTGACCTACAAATATTAACAGACAATAAGTAAATATGTTCAAAAATATACGTACTGTTGTGATATTTTTTTTTTTGAAAATGATCAACTTATTTGTTCTAGCCTAATATGACTACATATTAAATGATTTAATTTTAAATGATTTACGAAACACGAGAATGTCGAGGTACGATTTACATGTACACGACAAACGAACATTAACGAGTAAAATAGCGGCGCTCGCGCGGCCGCCACCCGCGCCTCTCTTCACTCATATAAGCGCGTTCACAATTAGCCCATACATAGATTTGGAACAATAATAAAATCAAATACAAAATATTAATTTTACCTGCAGTATCAAACAGGCCCAAAGTGTATGGTTCTCCACCAATCATAACAGTTACTGCGTAATTATCGAATACTGTCGGCACATATTCAGATGGGAACTTATTAGTTGTGTAGCTGATAAGAAGACATGTTTTACCAACAGCTCCATCGCCAACAACTACACATTTAATAGTCTGCATATTGAAGACTTTAATTAAGAGAAATGTGTCTTAACAATGCTTTATTTTTCAGTTACTTTCTTGTCATAGCCTCACAACGGACACAAAGACCTGAAACAAAAATAAAATACCAACTGTAATTAACTTGGGTTAAAAGCTTTTAGAATATTATTTTAGAATATGGCTTCATTTAATTTGTTAATGCGAAATTCTTCACCAATATACTTTATTATTACAAATAACAGTGTTTGTATTTGTAATTGTATACTTGTATTTATTATATTTGTGTTGTATCTATGATTAAATTTATTTGGCCAACAAAATAAAAACAGCAATAAAATAGGCACAAACATTACCGATGGCGCAGCAAGAAAAAGAAATAATAAACCAGGATTCATGGGCTTGTACAGTCAAAAGTGTAAATATGAGATAATGACAATGCTTCAACAACATGTATGCACCGTTCTAATTCAAAATTATATACTCAATGTCAAGAGCATAAAATGTAGCCACTAATACGCGACATAATTATATATAAGCCATTCGACCACCATTAAAATCGTGAATATTTTTGCCTTTTAGTTGTTTACAATTTAATGAAACAATGGCGTAAACACATTTATGGCGCGTATCAGTGGCCACATTTTATGCTCTTGACATTATGTACATATTTTTGAATCAGAAGGTGTATACATATAACTGCAGCATTGTCACTGTATACATAATTACGCTTTTGACTGTACTAGTTAGTAAGTCTTTAAAAATAAGATAAGAATGATAGGATTGCATAGTCATTAGGGAAAAATGTAGATGTTTTAGAAAACATTAGGTTTGATACAGTAATTGCATTGCAACACATATAACTGATAAATGATATGTTTGTACTACCCCCTTTTTATGAATTTTTCTTTGTTTGCTTTCGTTTTATTTTCCCTTATGCTGTGTTGCATATTTTGGACTGATTAAATGAATTATTGTTATTATTTGGTTGGTGTTTTGGAGATCTTGAAATCAATCGCAATTATTTGCATAAAAGTGAAAAATCAATCTATATGATAAAAGTATGTAGATGTTGGTTGGGGGAAGTCAGTCAAAATTATGTTAACCAAATTAATTACATAGTAAGAAATAACAATATTCAAAAAGAAACATAACTGATGAATATGAATTAAGCCAAATAGTATAGACATATAGTTGCTAATTGAAAATCCCTGTTCATTCCCAAGTAATTCAAGTTATAAATAGAAGTGAATATTTGTTTATTATCATTCATTGAATATATAACAATATAATATAATTGAAATAAACAAACTAACAGTTAAATATGTAAACACAACAATCAATATTGACAACACGTTGTTAAGAACAGAAATCTTGAAATTTTTTTATAAAATAAGGGGGCAAACAAGCATCGAGTAGAATAAAGTTATCACTGCCAGCCATGGCCATCCACAACACCAGAGGAACTGTGGAGGCTTTGCCGGCCTTTGAGAAATAGGTCAATTCTTAAAGTGAGCATAAATTGTTATAACTTGGTAATGATGTTGATAGAATTTCAAGTTTATATTAAAAATGTAATCAATATTTAAATAATATAATTATTTACATAACATCTATAACCTTTGTTATAATATGCAAAACTTTGTAATTTGTAAATCTAATTTAGAATAATGAAATTCTTTGCCAACTAACAAAAATAACGAAAGATCCTAATTTTACTAAACAAACCAGCAGATGTAATGCGTACTTAATATTCGCAGAGCTAGTGGCGATACAAACAATAGAGCACAATAGATTTATCACAATTTAAATAAAGAACTGCAGTAGTGTTAGTTTAGTCACAAGTAACGTGGTAATTATATCGCTTCAGAATAATTAATTTAAAACGAGTCATCAAGCACCAAGTCTAGCTAGTCATCGCCATGCCTTCTTGTCGGGTGCCATCGTAACTGTTCCTCACATCGCTTTCATTAAGTATACAAATACACAAACATCTGATAATATAAATACATGAAAACATACATAAATATGTCAATGACTTTACAAATAACAATATCGTAAGTTAAATCGTGTAAAGACCTCTAAAAAGAAATATTTCTTTACATAATCACGTCACAATATGATTTGACGTCCATTTTGTTAAGATCGAACACCATCTATATCGTGCTGTTTAAATGTCAGCAATTTTTTTCCTTGAATAATTTACTTACCTCTCCAATAGTTCTTCAATTAATTCGACGTTCACTGCCCGATCTTGGATATACACGTAAGAAATATAACTTGCAAGTTGGCCAAAATCTATAACTGCTTGTGCCCTTTGCGACGACTCGAGACTACGTTTTCCGATATTGCGCCCAGTAGCGCCAACGCACTCTAACCACACCTTGTAATGAGCACAGTTCAAAGAGTAAATATACCAAAGAGTATAGACCCAAAAGTTTTGCATCATGTTGTCAAAATTATGCGGTACTACATGCTACATAATAAAGATCAGTTTATTTTACTTAGGGATTTTAAAACTCGCTGTATTTAATGCGCTTTTACAGTATACCGTTTAGCGCTAATTAATTTAAAAAATATTAAATTAAAAAAATTTAATTGAAAACTGTCTCCGTAGTTCAGTGGTATCGCGTATTACGTATACGTAAGACTGCAACGCTGGGGTCCCGGGTCGAAAAAATGATATTGGGTTTTTTCAACTTGATATTAACCCGGAGTTTGGAATTTGTGCCCGATATGTGCTAGGCTTGCCCTTTAAAACACTATAGGACGGAAAAACATATAGCAAAATGTGGGTGCACTAGTTGCACTACTGCCTACCCCTTCGGGAATACAGGCTTGAGATATGTTTTTTTTATTAAATTAAAAAGTTAATAACTTGCACTCATTTTGGGATTAATGACCACAGTAAAAATATTTCAGTTTGTTGAGAAATAACTAGGCATTGGATTGAAAATGATATTTTATAGATATAAATTAATTCTTTTTTCACTACTTAGTGCTACGCAAGAATAATAATTCTTTGACTGAATTCAATTGATTGCTTGTTCTTTGTTAAGAGGAAATTATCATGAAACTGTTAGTCATAACATGACTTGGGAGTTGCAAAAGACAGTATTCTTGAGGTATTAAGCAGGTGTTGTCTACATCATGATAACGGAATAGATGCTTAGGTGAAAATAAAATTTTCATCTGTCCTTGTCCTTATCTATGCGGATATTAAGAGAGAACTGGTAGTGTGAAACAATTAATGACATATAGTGAATTAATAAAACAAAAAAAAACATTTTCTATGACTTTAATAAAAAAAAATATTTTCAATGTTACGGAATCTAGCTAAAATTATAACACATAATTAACATGAAGTTTACATTGCTTTTATTTAAAAAAATTTACAACAAACAAATTATAAATCATTGTGATGATCCTTGTGATGAACATTTAGGTATTCAAAACCGATTAGTAACAAAGTATGTGTTTCAAATTTTACTCGGGTCTTATTTAAATGAAAATTACATTTTCAAAATGTTTAAATTACTTGCTACTATAAAAAGAAACCCAGTTTCTCCAAATTGACCCAGTTAAAATAACTATAAAATGAATGGATAACAATATCAATGAAAATAATTTAATATTAATTTTTAGTAGCATATTTCTTTAGCATCTGTTTAAGGTAACAATTATACTTGATGGAAATCAAATTTTATCTATACTAAAAAAACTTTTTACTATAACTGTGATGTAAATTTGTGACATTAAATGTATAAATACTTTTATATACTTTTTACTGACAATAGAGAAATTATGCAAAATATCGTGAAAATTGTATAATTTTCATTTTTAATTAACATTAATATTAATAACAATAATTATTTATTAATAATGGCTTAAAATTTAATTTTTATAATAATAATAGTACCCGTAACCGACGAGCATGTATGCGTCGATGTATGGATGTAGATGAAGTGAGAGAGAAGTGCCAGGACCGTACCAAATGGAAATTCATTATCTCTGCATACCCCTCTGGGTTACGGGCGTGAGCGCATATTTATTTATTTATTTAAATAGCATTAAACTCAAATTTCATTAGGACACAATATAATTATTAGTTTATCTGAAATTATAATTCAAAATTTGTATAGTCATTTTGAATGAAAAACATAAAAGCATTTCAACTTTTAAAAAGCATTTACTTCCCGACAATAAATTTATTACCCAACAATACAAGAGAATAATAAGATAATGTTTCACATAAAATTGTATAAAATACCCTAAATGCTCTACACTATACATAAAAACTTTTTGTGATATGAACTATTTTAATTCTGTGATGACATGAAATTCACTTGTTTGTATAAAATTGCTCTATTATATTAATTTGTCAACATAGCATAAAAACTGTGTTAATAGTTATCACAAAATTCTAAATTAATGCTTCAACATTTGAGTGATGAAATGTGATGTTGCAATCTGTATACATAACAATGCTAAGGTGATGGGAGGCCTAAAGTTTTTCTTACAAGACGCTCGGCTATTTTATTAAATTGCTTACGATCTTCCCTCCACATTTTGGCTGCATCAACATTAGCGCCACTCTCATCATTGGGCTCTGTAAACAATTTGATCTTATCAATACATTTTATTGAATTGTTAGTAAAACATTTAGTCAGTTTAACAGTAGTAGAGCCCGAAACGACATCAGTTGCACGAATGGGCTGATTAGATCGGTGTAACACACATACACAAACTCAGGCTTGAAGTAGAAGTTTTAATTGTCTTTCCCCTCCCACCCTTTTGTAAGAAGAAAAGGAAATATCCTTTTGTCTGGTGAACTCTTCCTTTTCTGCAATATTTTGACTGAAAGGCTTTAATTGTTTGTGTACCACAAGCCACTTTCGCTCTCTTCAGATTTTATGTCGAGTAGAGCCAGGGCATTTTGCCGAAACAGATAACTGACGGCCAACTTGAAGTTTCTTGAAACGCGCTGTCCTTCAGACGCAAGTAAACGTCGCGCGTCGCATCACTGTCAGTATTTCGTTTCGTAGGAGCGCTATCGCGCTCTTCAGTTTTTACGGCACGTAATCGAAGGAGCACCCCTTCGCTCTCTTCGATCGTATTTTTTCCAAACCCACTGGCACGCAAACGGTTAAATAACAAGTCTATTAAATCTATTTAATTAATAAATCTACTTGAATCTTACCGGCTAACATACTGACAACTGAGAGAAGAATTTTTTCTACACTCTGTACAGGTGACCATCTTTCCGCACTGCTCTCATAGCCCATTGGGTCATCACCAGGCGCATGTAAAATGGAAATACAAACTCTCCCATCAGCATAAACTTCAAACAAAATATAAAAATCAATAAAATATATGTCACGTCTGTATTCCCCATAGGGGTAGTGCAACGAGTTGTGCACCAACATTGTGCTGCCTCAGTTGTATTAAGTTATGCAACAGTGGGGTTTCAGGATGGAATCACGAGTCACGCAAAATAAAATATGCAGGTTTTTCAATTCAATATAAGCCCAGAGTTTGGAAATTGTGCCTTATATGGTAATAGGCTCGCCATCTGTCACATCATGATACGGCAAAACATAAAGATAACAACTTATGCAAAACTGATATATAAGAGTAAGTATATTATTTAATAAAATTAATTCTTTTAAGTAAATGAAGACATTCTATACTAGAGGATTAGCGGAAAAAATGGATAATCCATACCATCTCTTACATAATAAAGTTAGATTTAATTTCATAAAATATTATAACTAGGCTCATAAGGAAAAAATAATTTTAATGTTAAACATTATATGAATACAAACTACATTCAACTGTATGTCACTGAGCTTTCATTTTTTAAAGGGTAATAACTCTTCTAAGTATTAATAGATGATGAGCAAAAAGTTTTATTCTTAAACTAAACTAAACTGTAAGTACTTTATAAACAATTGAATCTACTTAGTACATATTGATAACATCACTATAACTAGCAGGTTAATACAATATGTCGAAATTATGTACTCTTTCAATAACACCTTGAATTAAAATGAATTAAAACAGGCACTTACTGTTGGGATGAAACATTTCGCATATAAACTGCATTTTGGGGGGACTTAGGGGATAATCGGGAGGAAATATTAACTTTGCAGGGAAAATTCCACCTTCGAAACATGTCCCTTCTGGTCCCCTGTGAAAAAAATGCACACATGTTATGTATTTTATAGTAAATTGATAAAAATAGCACAGTTTTAATGTGAAATCAAATAATTTTAACATATTTAATTTGGGACTAACAGAAAGAAGCCTTTCCACATTAACAATTTAAAAACAATTTGGAGCATAATTAAACATAATGATGGTTGATATTAGTAATTCCTAAGAAATATCAATTATATTCAAATTTACAAATACATATTAAAAATAATAAGTATATGGACATCAATATCAAGTCATTGAAGCACATAATAAAGATTAATTTTGAATGATGGTATATATATAACAAAATAAACTTACGTAATCAAGGCCTCCCATTCAAAAAAGTTTTCTTCATTTATTGGACCAGCAATAATACCTTCTGGAGGATTCAATGTCAATTCTGAAAAATATAATCAAAGGTAAGATATAACATGGTCTTTGTTGGATTAAATTTATTATTTGAATTTTTCATAATTTTTTCGTGGTCTACCTAACATTTTTGCAAAATTGCAATTAATTTGAAAAAGTATTAATTAGTTGCATTGTATGTACATTTCAGCAACGCTACAGAAATGTTCTGGCATACTCTACCCGATCTGTAAAGAAATATGACTCCTTTACATCCGAACACTAAGCATACTCTTTTACACTGATTTTAGTCTCCTGAACATGTCACTTAAAGGCCATTAAACCAAAATAGTGTTAACGCCAGGAAGGACAACTGTCTTCCTTTCGCCTCACTAGCTCTACACATTTTGTATTCACAGTGCAACAATAATTAATCTAAAGATACATAGGTGTCTCCCAATTATATATTACCATATCTCCATAAGAACTGGCTAACTGAAATATCAACACACCTCTAACTCTGTAAGAGAATCAACTGATGGTTCAAGTAATAGCGGTCTTTCATTCCCAGCAGACCACTGCGCTTCCAACGTGAGTTCAATAAAGTTCACCTCACTCAGTTACTACTTGCCAGCAATGTAGCACAAACTGACCATGTGAATTCTTCTTGTTTCACACAAACCTCTTTATTTTAAGTTATATTATACTTTAAGGCAAGAAAATAATTGATGATTGATTAAATAATTATGGGGAATGTGCCAATAGTTTTTTGCTTATAATGTATCACTTTTTTATTGGCAACGTTATTTTTAATTGAATTTGAACACTTTCCATGGGTACTTACGTTTATATTCAGCCATGAGCCGTCGCAAAGCTGATCCTGCCATGGTTTAACACTAAATATTCAATGTGAAAACGATATAATATTAGACACTATATATAAATTTATCTGTAAATAAAATTTTCATAGGTGATTATTTTTATCATTTTCGTGACAAATCATTGTCATCAAATAAAAAAATTCAAGTATTTGATGACACGACTATTAAGCAGTGCTGCCAATATAACGTAACGTAATATAACTGTACGCAATACGTGTCGTCATAAATGAAGAATCCTACCACTATCCCAGATTTCATTGTATCGTATCGTATATACGTAAGGGATAGAGATAAATTGACAAGGATGAAAAAATAAAAATTAAATTATTTATTTAATCGCAGCACAGATAATCGTATGTTCTGCACGATACGTTTTTTTTGTTCCTTGCCACTATGTTAAATAAAAGTAATGTATTTAATATATGTCAAATATTAGACTTAGCCTTCATATAAAAATTGTTTCGGAATTTTTTCCAAAGTTTGTTTTTTTTTAAATCAAAACAACATAGGCTCAACTTACCATGTTTTCTTTTCGAGAGTCGGCAGTGGAATGAGCCTCCGCTCAGTTTTTGTAACTGAAGGTCACTGTTTGCCTTTAAGAGGCATTCACTGCCTCGGTGGCCCAGTGGTATCACGTATTACTTATACGGTACTGCTGCACGGGGCCCGGGTTCGATTCCCGGGTCGGAAAAAATTATATTGGGTTTTTCAACTTGATATCAGCCCAGAGTTTGGAATTTGTGCCCGATATGGCAATAGGCTCGCCCCTATCACATTATGGGACGGAAAACATGGCAAAATGTGGATGTACTAGTTGCACCTTTGCCTATCCCTTATGGGAATACAGGCGTGAGATGTTGTTATGTTTTTAATAGATTCTCCTAATTTGAGGAGGCAAAGCGCAGAAGGCGCTTAGCCTTAATATCGTTTTTAAGTAACTAAGCTCGAGGGCTCCTTCGGGAGTCTCGGCTCAGGTCGTTACTTTATTATTATTAACGGATTAAGAGGTCACCAAGTTCTTGGGTCGCTTCGGCGGACGTTCCATGGATTAAAATTTTTTTGAAGCTAACATTACTACCACTTCGGAAAGTGTTAACGCTAGAAGTGGCGAGGAAATCCAGGCAGTCAGGTAATATCTGGAAATTCGAGAGGAATTTTGACAAAGTTAGAAATGTCTCTAATAATTGTTTTAACGCCGCTATGTTTGATGGATGCGCTCTTCAGATTTTGTGTAAAGAAGAGCCAGGGCATTTGGCCGAAACAGACAACTAACGGCAACCTAGCTTCTTTTACGGATTGCATATATACAAAATAGTACATTTTTCGTAAAATATATGTGATTCGTAGGAGTGCTTCAAGAAACGCGATCGTGCTCCTTGGAGCTTTTCGATCGTGTTACTACCAAACCCACTGGTACGCAAACGGTTAAAGCAGAATCAAAAACAAATGAACAACGGCCACTGAGTTCACAATCGGACGCCGTGTCTACCCTGTGGTGTATGGCGTTTCCCGAATCCGATTGTCAACTAGAAGGTTGAATACACTTGCTAGTTTTGGCCTTGGAACATTGTGATACCAACACATCTTCCTACTAGTTGTACTGGAGCAGGACTTCGATATATTGAAGTGCTACCGAGAACTGTCATCACCTTTTCCTGCCAATTAATGCAGGTGTCGGAAGAGAGAAGGTTTACAGTCGTCCATACTCGTTTACTCCTCGACGATCAACTGGCGAATACGCTGTTCCCTGGAGACTGAAAATCGTTTGATAAGTTCCCTTTTCAAAATTTCCTATTTGTCTTCCAAAGGTGGATTAGAAATAATATCCTCCATCTCATCAATTATGCAAATTGTGTCCGTATTTCGTAGTATCTTTAGTAATTACCCCAATCTCAAACTGTGCCTTAGCTTGAGAGAACCAGATTGCAGGTTTGTTAGGCCAAACTAGTTAATGAATTTACATTGTTATTACTCTCTTTATTTTGATTTTTCAATGTCTCTACTTGTTTTTCTAATACCTCTAACTGTTTCTGTAATTCCTTTGTGTGTGCCATTCTGATTAATAAATATTACTAAATTATAAAATCAAAACCTATTAAAAATCTTCAGATTAGTTTAAATTGTAAGCACACACCATAAAGTTATACAGCATACAGTTACACATAAAAGTTCACTTCAATAATAAAATACTCATAAGGAACTAATGGCATGAAAACAAAATGCAAATGTTATTTTATAAAAACTCACACAACAGCTAACAACAAAGCAGATTTACAAAATTTTAACCCTTCATATTACCAACTACCTTTAACAAAACTTCACAATAGAAAGTCTAAGTTAAATGTTAACATCAAACTTGATATAAAATGTAAGTCAAGCCTTATAAAGTTTAATGTTATTGAAGCAATTGAATGACTTGAAAAATACTGTGGAATACTACTTTGGATTGTGGAGCAATGCTTTAAATGTCTTTGGAAAGACGGACCTGCAAGCTAAAAAGTCTCAAAACCATTATAGTTGCTCTGGCATCTCTGTGAATCACTCAACATTGCAATTGATAATGATCTCCATTATGCAAAGACAGCAGTAGTGCTATCAATCCAGGTGAAATAAGCCCATGAATTTACAAAGGCAAGTGTAAGTGCTAATGCCATTTTACAGACTTTTTTTATGAGGCATTTTAGTAAGTAGTTTATAAGGAAAGATATTGTACAGATACAACAATTTAATTTATTTTTAAAATGATTTAATTTACATTTTAATATTTCTTCTTTGAGAAGCAAATTTTTTTTATTTTAGTCTTTCATTTGTCATCTGCACCTGTTGCAATTTTTACAAGCTACTTTAGTTTCTGTTACTTGAAGTATTGCTTATTTTATCTGAAATAATAATAAAAACAAATTAGATATTAAACTGTTAAGTTGAAAGGTTATTGTTTTTTTAATACTAAATTCTTATAAGATAAATTTCCTCTTTCTCTTAAAATGCAAAAAACTATTGCCACTTTATTACATTTTAAAATTAAATAAGGATTCTTAATCCAAGAATATACCTTTTTATTCTTTAGTCCTTCATTTTCACTTCTTTACTGGGTGGTATGGTCACACTAATTACATATTTTTGGGAAAGTTTGCAGACTGAATTCACTGTAATGGCAATATTTTGATACTAAAACAAACTATAGCGACATTTTAGATAAAGAACGCTTCTATAACATTTATGAAACAATTTTTCAAACGTCATATTAGCATATAGAACACTTTACTATAGTATGGTTAAAAATTTATATAAGCGATATTTTTGAATAAGACCATAAGTATATAAAATACTATGCACTCATTGGTCATTACTCGAACTATGAACTATGAACACCATGAAGTAACGAATTCTCTTGAATGAGGCGGAACAAAGGGGTCGCAAATTAGAGCGCACACGCGGTTCGGTCCATCTTTGGGAGATACTTTACGAGACGCACACTTACTCATACTTCACTAAAACTTACTCAAACTTCCATAAAACTTACAGATTGACAGAATATTAGTTGTTTGACTATTATCAATAGAAAACATGGCGGTTGTTATTTTAGGTCGTTTTGGTACCAAATTTATAGGCTACTTTAGGTTCAGATATGTAAATCACGCACGAGCCGAGCGAGCGTGCCACGAAAAGGGCTGGCAAGTGCTAAATTCGACTCTAGGGCGTTTATACCATATGTAACAATATAATTGTACATAAATTTTAAACAAATCGTTTAACGTTTGACACTACAAAATGGCAGATTTGTTTTCGACGTCTTCAAAAATGTTGGAAATAGAAGTATTATATAAGTATTTATAATAGTTATTTTATATAAGAAGTATTTACTGCATGAATGTATGAAATAACTTAAACATAAATATTTCCGCCGTTTTCTATTGATAAGTGTTAAAAAAGTAATATTCTGTCAAACTGTAAGTTTTATTGTAATTTAACCAAGTGTCTTCGGTTTTTGTCGTCGGGGTCACAAATTGTTGCGTAGAGGGCGACTAGTATATTAAATGAAACACGATACTATAATAATATGCCTTATGAATTGTGCCACACCCAATATGGCGAGAAAGGTGTGGTTATTGATATTGTCTGTCATTTTTTGACATTTCCGTTGATCGTTGTCCCCATGTCATATTAACAATTATTTACTTTACTCAACATCATTCTATATTGCCTTTTTTGTTTACTAACAAAAAATGTTTTATATTCCCCGAAGGGGTAGACAGACTAAATTACTAACAAATAGACTCATACTACTAGCGGAGTACTAAAGGGCTTATATTTTATATTTTAAAAATAATTATCGCGACAACATTTTGAAAGATTGGTGGCGCTGTAAGTTAAACAGCCCTGATTCATATTCACAACTTATTATTTAATTAAACTTTCTTAGACTAATTCAATATTCTAGTAATATTCTCCTTCTTTTTTTTTAAAAAAAATAGACTCAATTTTAGATTGTACTAAAGGGCTTATATTTTATATTTTATACATAATTCTTTCGACGACATTTTAAAACATGGGGGGCGCTGTAAGTTAAACAGCCCTGATTCATATTCACAACTTTTTATTTAATTAAACTTTCTTAGACTAATTCTATATTCTAGTAATATTCTCCTTCTTTTTTTAAAAAATTGACTCAATTTTAGATTGTACTAAAGGGTTTATATTTTATATTTTATACATAATTCTCGCGACGACATTTTAAAACATTTGGGGGCGCTGTAAGTTAAACAGCCCAAATGCACAAATTATTATTTAATTAAACTTTCTTAGACTAATTCAATATTCTAGTAATATTCTCCTTCTTTTTTTTTAAAAAAAAATAGACTCAATATTAGATTGTACTAAAGGGCTTATATTTCATATTTTATACATAATTCTTTCGACGACATTTTAAAACATGGGGGGCGCTGTAAGTTAAACAGCCCTGATTCATATT
>JAABKM020000025.1:4017904-4029012 GCA_016277805.2 Papilio aristodemus | reverse complement strand
GGAGAGCTATGTCTCCCCGTCCGAAACTCCCCTGACATGGTTAGGTCAGGGACCATATTACCATTTGTTGTGAGTATCTTTATTAAAATTTTTTGCTACATTTTTTCTCTCTCGTGGCTTTAAATGTTGATATTATTATTTTTTATACCTCTTTGTGAATTGATGGTACATCGGATGTTTGTCTGCAGTCTTATCATCGTTTATTAAATAAATTGCAATACTTAGAAATAATGTACCAGGAAATTTATGTCTCGATTTTCAAGTTTATACAACCACTGTGTATAAAGTTGTCTAGAATTGTATTATACAGTATTGTAAATTGGTCATACTTTATGGAGGGCGAGATTGTAGCCGTAGACTAGTGCTAGGAGAGCACTGGCTTACGCATGCATAGAAATGCATCAAATGAACAAGCTACGTTCATTTTACTGACCTTCGTAGCCAGTTAGATTGCCTCGGTGGCCCAGTTGTATTACGTATGGCTGCAACGCTGAGGTTTCGGTTACAAATCTGGGGTAGGGCCATAGTGATATTTGGATTTTTTAAACTCAATATCTGCTCGGAGGTTAAACTTTGTGTCCAATATGGCTATGGGCTCGCCACCTACCTCATGGGACGGAAAAATGTATGGCGAAATGTGGGTGGAATGGTTGCACCTTTGCCTACCCCTTCGGCGAATAAACGTGTGAGTATATTTTTTTAACATTTTGAAGACTTAGATGGCAAACGAGCAATAGATCGCTAAAGTTAATTGATTACCGCGGCCTACAAAAATCTTCCATATACCAGAGGACGTGCAGATGCGATCTTTCTGAGAGCTGTATATATTTAACTTATTAAATAGTCCTTGCAGAAGTAAGTAATATTAAGAATAATATCCAATTAAAGTCTCATTTTCATCCTCATCGTTCTGTGACTTTGGCCCGTATATAAGTTTCTAACATTTTTGTGGCCCTGCCGAAAAAATGGTTGCTTATCCATGTTTTATAATATAGTCGTATTTTAGACAAAGTTAATCTGTTTTACAACTGGGCTTGTCCCTGAATTTCGCACCCAAGTCCGGAGTTATCTTTACCCGCCAGACATGTTATAAAACTCCCAAGTTTTTTGTATACCATACCAAGATGAACTAGTAAGTTTTTTAACCTCCACCAACGCACATGTGGTCGAGGCGTCGAGCATGATTTACATTTTGTTTACATCCGCCGCCCGAGGGTTAAATGGTTACCTATATCATATTGTATAAGGGTTACGTCCAAAAATGGCCAGCAGTACCCCACAGTTTCTTTGAATAATTTTAAAACAAAATTACTGAACTAAATTACAGTGTTCTCAGTCAATCACAAATTAAAAAATAATAAGTGCTAGCTTTCGCAAACTTATAAAAGACCAGAAGTTCTAAGCACTTAGTACGAAGTTATTCATAAAAGGTAGGTTAGTTTTTCCCAGCTGTTTCTAAATAAACATCAATACAAGTATTTTTTTTTATTTATCTTCAATTGATATTTGTAGAACGAATGTTCAAAACTTACTCATTTAATTTAAGAATGAAATATGAAGAATTCTAAAAAACGAGTACAGTACAAAATCTAACACACCGATCGTGTATCCTAACGTAAACGCAATACATTTTAATTTCATGGCCGATGCGGTGAAAATATTTCATTTAATGTAGACATAAGTTTTTTTTTAGTATTAGGCGCTTAACAGAGTACGCACGCAGTAGATAGGCACAATAATCCAATTCATCATTCGAGTGTAAAAAAATTATTTATAGTTTCATAAATTCTAGACCAATATTGATTTTTACTCACCAATGTGTAAGACGGATACAACGTCTGCGATACTTTCGTGCAAATAATAAATGAAAAAAAAAACATCCTCACGTCTTTATTTCCTGAAAGGGTAGGCAGAGGTGCAAATATTGCACCCACATTTCGCCGTATAATTTTTCGTCCTATGATGTGATAGGTGGCGAGCATATCGCCATATCGGACACCTATTGCAAACACCGGGCTTATATTAAGTATAAAAAAAAAACAAACATCACTTTTGGATTTCTGGATTCACGCGGAATTCAAACCCTATCTATGTATATCTAACCCCAGCGTTGCTGCCGTATCCTATGTTCGTATGTAATACGTGATACCACTGCGCCGTCTAAGCAGTTAAAATTATAAATGACTTCTAAAGATTATGCCTAATAAATCAACCCATGGGAAAAAAGAGTTACATCTAAATGAACATATTTTTTTGTTTGTTATGTACATCCTTTTTTCGAATGAGTCGAAATAGATTGCTAATATACTATACATAAAGACAAGATTACAATATATGAAGTATTCAGTGCTAGGAAATTACTTTAGATAGTCGCCAAAATCGCCAGTATCGAGGTGTATATCTATTGAATCAATTGAATAAATCATATCGTGTAACATCATCCAACGAGACGAGGTCCGAAAAACTACTGGGCTTGTTTCTTATACGTTTTGAAAATTTAATTCTTTGTTTTTAAATTCATTTACAGTAAAAACTATTTAGCATTTATGATTTAATTCTATCTATGTGTAACACCTATTAATGATAGAGGCTTTTTTAAAATCTTCGAATAAAGTTGTTTTTAGATGCCGAGAACTGCGTCTCAATTAAACTTGTCTAGCCTCTCGTGCGGCAAAGAACAAAAAGCGTTTGGAACGTTTCGATGGCCGTAAATGCTTTTAAAGTCGTCGTCGGCAGTACCTATGTTTACGTTCTCCGGTAATGGATCCTGTTCGTTGGAATGTAGACGTGACGATGCCGATGATATGCCTTTACAGCGACGTATTGTATGTAGTTAAATACCGGTCTAACGAAAGAACATCGGAAACAATGGTCGTAACATATGCTGGTAAAAGTTCATCTAGGGAATTCGAATACAAAAACAAAACATAGTTCACGCCTGTATTCCCCGAGGTGATATGCAGAGGTGCAACTATTAGTGCATCCACATTTCGCCGTATGTTTTTCCGTCCCATGATGTAATAGGTGCCAAGCCTTTTGCTATATAAGGCACAAATACAAAATTTGTAATTAGAATACGTAAAAAGTTATGAATAAATTAAAAAGAAAACATATAACATTTATTATTAAATATTTATGGTAAAGTATGTATATGGAAATATATTTATTGATACAGGTAGGTAACGGATAACTGTCAAGGCTTCCACACTCCAACTTTCCCCGATGAAATGTTTACCAAGCTCGCTGCGGGCTGCAAATGAAATCGGTAAAATAAATCTAGTTGCCGCTTCCTGAAGTCTGTTTCTTATTAAAATATACGCCTCGCTCACAAAGCAATGAGGAGTAAATGTAGGCATCGTGCATGCTACTACGAGACGCGAATTGGTGCAAACAGGGTTGCCACATCTGTATAAATAATACGTGACATTTCTGCTTTAGAAATATTTATTTAAAAATATTACAGTATTAAATAAACGTTTAATTCGTTATAAATATTAGCATTAAATATGTAAATTTATTTCACTTTATTATTTTTAATGGGGGCGGAAATAATAATACAATCGAAATAATATTATTAAAATATTTTTATTGGTGATAAATATATGATTTATTTCAATTATTCGAAACAGAAGTTTGAAACATTTAGTAGCCCTACGCCTGCTTGTCTGGTAAACGCTGACGGACACTACGCACATGGCCACTTCGTCATAAAATGTGATTTGCGATCTTTGTCGGTTGCCAGCATGCACCGTTGTGATTGTACACGTCGTGGAACTAGGGTGGAGTAGATATAAGCTCTCAAGACTTTTCTTACTATATTGAAGTCAATTACATTTTATGGTAAAGACACATGATACCCTTACAAAATCACCTATCAAAGGAGTGCCGTGACAGAACAGACTTTAAAAACACAAGACATAAAGTGGAAGGTGGAATCTTCGATTGGTAGTTGAACTGTAACATAATATGTAAAGTCAATACACACAAATCACGTTAAAGTACATCAGAGTTAACGTTGAGTTTCATTTTCACAAATGACTCTAGTAGATGGCGTTGCGATCGGGTTATAGTGGTTTCATTAAATTAAAATCTTTAATTTACATTTCAAAATCGAATCTCAAATAATTAATAAAATTAAATTACATAATTATAATCGATTACTCCCCACGCAGTAATAAAAATGGGAGTAAAGTATAAAACAAACAAATTTAAATGTAAGTATAGAAAGGCTTCTGCCACGTTCGAGTGGGTTAGTAAAGGTAAAAAAGGCCAAGCAACCAGGTCACATTTTGAACTAGTACTAGGGTAACATGAACAGTTAGGATATGCATTCAGAGGGCGTGGCGCCTCTATCTATGCAACCTGCGAATATAATTCCTCGGAGCGGGAGGGGGTAGGGGAAGGGGTGCGCGAGTTACTGCATACGGCAGTACGGCATTGCAGTCGACGGAAGCGTGAAAAGCAAACGCTTTTCACGTTTTCCTCCTGCAAAGTAATAGTGCTATTAAATTATAAATTACACTACATTATGTAAATAAAACTGTAACTAAATTTATAACCGAGGAAACCTTTTGAATTGATTCTATACAATTCAAAAGGTTTCCTCGGCAATATTAATAGAAATTAAATATTTGCTTTATTTATTAAATAAAAAAAATATTTATTTGTTCGTAAAACTCTGAAATTTATCAATCGATTCGATTCGAGCTGATTTTTGAAAAATCAGCAGTGAAAATCACCGAGGTGACATCACACACATTACACGAAATCATTAAATCGAGACATAGTCTGTAATTAATAAGTTTTAAAGATTAATTACAGTCGTCTCTATTCGATTCTACAGACTTAAAAACAGACATCCTGGTATTATGTTATTAGATTGTTCATCGTTCTAGTATCGTTTAATAAGTATGTATAAGCAAAAAAAACCATAGGAATTTGAACATTATTAAATAACAGTGATACAATGAGACATGGTAGTTATTGTCGGCCGGTTTGTTATTAGAAACCAAATAGTTAAAGAGACATTAAGTCTCTTGTGGTCTGCGCAGGAGTTTTGTTTCACAGTAACAAGACGATAAAACTTGTTTTGTTTTGCCGACGGGGCTTGCGGTGTTACTTTGTCGGTCTTATTGTTTTCTTTGCTGTACATTTGTATAATACACATACATCTAGTTTAAACCATTAAGGACAGATAGTAAAATCAATTTTCTTTAATATAATTTGAGTATTATTTTCGTCTCTCAATAAACTTTATTTAAACACAATCTCGTGCACTTATGTAGGTCTATCCTTACTACTTTCTACCGAGAAATGATTCGGCAAATTGTAAAAGATTAGTTCAGTTCAGTTGACAAAATTTCTATCAGTTTATAATATTATAATATTTGGGTATATACCCAGTCCGATTATAAGCTGAAGTAGCAGAATTACCGGTAGAATTTGAAAGCTCCTTGTCTTTCGACTCGATCAGTTTATCGATATCGTTTTATTTTGCTAGGCATGTAACAATATTGCTTTTTTTGTACGAGATTGTAATACAAAGTTCATATCTATTATTTGGCTTTTTCCATATATAATTTCATGTAAAGTTCAGATAGTACAAACATTTTTATGAATCTGAAATGTCTATAGTTCGGGTTTTTTGTATTTTTTATTCGCGTTTGATTACTGCATTTAGGATACCGTTTTTAAACGATTACGTAGGTAAGTTTTGGAATCGTTTTAAATGTAACGGAAGTATGTTTTAAGTTGCTAGCTCGTTTTTGATATGACATCAGCCTTTATTTTAGAGAATATGTGATTTAAATAGAAGGTAGTACCTAAAATTAAGAAAGGTATGATTTCGTAGTTTGACATTATGAAAGGAAGAATACAGAATCAGATGACAATTATTATTTTAGAAGTGAGTGGCTGTATTAACAGGTAACATCCTGGATGAGCTTGTATCTACATATTATATATACTAGATTAGTAACTTAGGTGACTAAAGAAAGTTGATATAAGATGTACCTCACGCATGTATACCCCGAAGGGTTGGACAGAAGTGCAACTGTGTGCGTACTCCACTTTCCGCTGTATGTTTTTCCACCCCATAATGTGATAGGGGCGAGCTTATCGCTATATCGGGCACAAATACCGGGTATAGTAGACACTTATGTGTAATTTACGTTGGATGTCATGATAGTATGAATTTAGAAAAAGCGAGAAGGGAGTATCTGGTTTGCAAGAAATGGATTTTGTAATCTCTACATACCCTCCTGTGTTGCGGGCTTGAATGCTATTTTACAATATTGTTAATTAAAATGCCTACATATTTACATAAATCGACAAAATGTATCAAATGGAAGTTTACAAATTTGAACATGAATTATCGAATGTAGACTAGAAAAATTGTAAATATTCACAATCTAATGGAATTTTGTTACAAAATATTAAGAAAATTAAATAAATGCATACAAAGACCTGTATCTAAATATATGCAAGTAGGTGCGCCAAAACTGAGCATATCGGGCTCGTAAGTGATATGTTAATTTAATCTATACAGCGTATATACATGCTTGTTCAACATTCGACAAAAATTATGCGAATTTGAAACTTTACGATAACAATTGGTTTGGTTCTGGTGGTTGAGAATCAATTTACACCACTCATAAATGTCTAATTGCATACCTAAAATTAAGGCGAAACCGTAAAAACCTCAAAGATAACATCACTGGATCGTAAAAGGTGATGAATGGAGGGTTCAAGATCAGGCAACGTCCGGCGCGCGCGCAATGCGCACGCCATCTTGTGGGCGGGGCTGCGAGTAATCCCCGAGTATCTCTCTCAGGCTTTTGATGCAGACGGAATGTATGCGGGAAAGAGCAAAGCGGATGAATCTTGGCGGTGTCATAAGTTAAGTTCTCATTGTGAGCAGCGTGTGCCGTTTTTTTTTCTGTTTTTAGTCAGCTGGAGATTTAATAGAACAAATACCGACTCGAATATATACTCTCTACCTGTACCTACCGATTTTAAGATGACGATAAAAATTTGTGGGCAATTATTTTGGCGTCCGTATCAACTACGGCAGCAATTGTTTATGAGAAAGATTAGGTACCTCTTATTTATTCATAAGATAATCCTAAAGTAAATATACATGACTGCTTCACGAAGCTACTGCCCTACAAGTAGGTAATGTGATTTTCGAAGAAAAGTTTATTATTTTTTTGTAATTATATTTAATTTATTTTTATTTAGTTTATTGGTAAATTATTAATTAATAATAGAAAAGGGTGTAAATATGATTCCAACTTATCTACTAATCTCTAATACTTATCGACTAATCCATATAGAGTATTTAATATTTCTGAAAGATTTACATGACCCGGCTGTTCTTTAAATTATCTAATGGTTTATCAATCGATTCTAAAACGTTTGACGTCATAGTAAGACACAAAGTTGAGTAGTTACGTTTCCTCACAATGACTTCCACGACGAGCTTGCTTTAGTCGTATGAATCACTAGACACATGTAGACTATGTTACAAAAAAACACCTTAACTCGCGTAGATAAGGCTAGTTTTTGTATTGCCTTGATCGTTTACACGAGACCGTGTAAATAAATCCGGCAAGTTTAATGCAAAACTTTTGGTTTACGCTTTATGGTAAATATTTGGTATACGTCGTATAACTGTTTTATAGATCTAGTAAAATGTTTGCTTTAATTGTGCTAGGTCAAGAGCGGGCGTTCGACAGGCGTCCTTGCGACGGATAAATATTATTGTCTAAGCGGGTTTTCCGTTCTTTAGTGTTTGTACGTGAGTGTGGATGATACAGACAGCGGACGCGGGTGCAACGACCGCTGTCGAGCTGCTCCTCCCCTTGCTGCTGTCTCCAGCGGGCCTCGACCAAGACTTAGTAGAGACTTCTGTTGCCGCCGGCTTAGATGGACCCAGTTTCATTTGGCTGTTCTACTAGCATCGATGAAAGAAGAAAAATAAACGAGACGGTGTCGTGGGTACAGAATATAATATTTAATGTTATTGTACCTTTTCACTGGGCAAGTTATGTTCATTGGTAAGGAATAGTTTTATATTAGCGTCTAAAAATAAAACATGTCTTCGTATGTATTAAAATTATCGATAATCTTAACTTACTTTTGGCATCAAACATTAATTAATAGTTTTATAAGAATTGAGAAAAATGAAGTGCGCTGGACAGCGTGGGTGTGGCGGGGAAGCGAAGACATGTCGAGGTGGGGTACAGGAGGTGAGGAAGGAATGGGAGCGGTCTGGGGGGCGGCGTAAGACGCATAGTGGGCGGCCGCACTGTTCCGAGACACGCGGCCTGACGCGCACGCGCCCGCGCACGCATGAAGACCGAAAATCAAACTACTGAGGAGGCGGCGCGCCGCGCGCCCGCTACGCGCCGGCAAGAAAAGCCACCATACTCTTACATAGCCCTCATCGTCATGGCGATTAGACATTCTCCTAACAAGCGACTCACCCTTAGCGAAATCTATGCCTTCCTCCAGCAACAGTTTCCTTTTTTCCGAAGCTCCTATCAAGGTTGGAAAAATTCAGTTCGACACAACCTCAGTCTCAACGAATGCTTCGTCAAACTTCCCAAAGGCTTAGGCAGACCGGGTAAAGGCCACTACTGGACGATAGATCCGTCGACTGAATTCATGTTCGAGGAAGGTTCGTTCAGGCGACGGCCGCGCGGGTTTCGTCGCAAGTGTCAGGCGCTGAAGCCGCAGTTCGGTAGCGGAAGTTATCTCTGCGGGGGCGGCGTCGCCGCGCTGCCGCCATCGCAACCGGCGAGCTACGATCTGGCGGGGGGTAGCGGTTCAAACGCCGGCGGCTCCACGTCCATTGACTACGGAGCCTGTGCATACTCACACACGAGCTCCGGTGGTCAGCAGCTGACCTACGGGGGTGAATACTGCTCCTACGGAGGCATGGGGGAGCGGGAGTGGCCGCTGGCGTACGGTGCCGTCGACCCGTCGTATCGGCCTCCGCCATCGTCGCCGCCGTCTCGACATGACTTACCTGACATCTTACCAAACTACCAGTACGCCGTCGCTAATGAACACGGTGAGTTTTTACTCCCTTTTTTTCTATTTTAAGTAAACTTTTGATGTGTAAACAGATGATTAAAATGTTATTCAGTCCCTAACCGTCGTCGATTTTCTTAAAATTTAGACTTTCGAATATTATTTAAGATAAAGTTATAAAATATACCTAATTTTAAGATGATGGAGTTGCGATACTATTAAAGCATGACAGGCGTTATTTTGAAAGATAGGATGAGAAATATTGTTTGTTATAAGGGAAAAGTGCTTATGATATGATGTTTTGATTTCGGTGGGCTTACGAAAAGGATTAATGAGGAGAGAGTTACGGGACAAATATATGTTGCAAATGTTGAGTAGCAGTGTTGGTAGGGGACGTCCTAGGAGGCTTACATCGGTCAGATTAGTGACACATTTAAAACACACCCGTAACAGACGGGCGTGTATGCGACGATATATGGATGTAAAAGAAGTGAGTGAGATATATCAGGATCGCGCCAAAAAAAGAAATTATAAATTCTTCCAAACCCTCTGAATGACGGGAGGGCATGCATATTTATTTATTTTTGTTTGTTGTATTCAAATTGCGATTACTATGTGAGTTTCATTATATTCGAGTCATCTAATTTTTCTTTTCAAGTATATTTACATTTACGGATGGTAAATAAATAATTAATTCTCTAAGGAAATTTTAATGTTACACATTTATTGACGCAAAGAACATCTCCCGACGGGCTACATTTCGTTAAGTTTTATTTTTTTACAAATAATTTTACGTACACTAATTTGGAAATATATATTTTTTGACGTTATAATATAGCAAATAAGAAGAAAATCGGACAACAATTTCGAACATTGAATATTTAGGGACCATATCTGTCATATCATATCATATCACACGGTGTTTATCAGGCTGTTATATCTATGTACGGTAAGAAGACGCGAAAGAGGTGTCCCAAAAACGTACTAAATGGAAATCCATAATCTGTGCCTACCCCTCTGGGTTACGGACGTGAGCGCATGTTTATATTTAAATTACTTGAGTAAAGAGTAAGGAAATATGGGAGGTGTTTTTTTACCACTCGAATACAAGTCGACGACAGCCTTTCAAGGCTCGCCATCACTGTCGCTTCTGTTTTACGTTAGCATCTCAAGTGGTGCACGGGCAATCAAGTGTCAATCACATTACACTCGCGTTAATGTTGACGACTTCACTGCTAACGAATGAAAAAACGCTTTAAACGTTCCCTTAAACAAATACTTACAATTAATAACAGTAATCGTTCAGTGGTCGAAAGACGATTAATTGTTTCATTTTTTTTACTACGTGAAAATAAAAAAGAATATCGAAACATCTTACGCTCTTTATTTTTTTCGAGGTAGAAAGAGATTGCAATTGAAATTACCTTTTTAGTTCTTATCTGGTCGCAGATGCAACATAGATTTGAATATAAATAAACCTTTGCAAGTATGCATAGTACAACAGTACAGTAGTACTGTTTCTATTGGATCATATTTTGACAAAAAAAAACCGTTTACGAGTTATCAAAGACAAGGATCCATGAGGCAAAGCGTAACGGTAAATAGTGAGTTATTTTAAATGTATTATTATTTTAATTTGTAATAAACTTTAGCTAAGTTTTGATGGTTAAAATAAATCTTAGTAAATTAATAAAAATGTACTAAGACTAGTTTAAATGTGAAACCAAGACATACTTCATGTCTGCGCTTACCGAAGTGCAACTGGTGCAAATATTTCGCCGTATTTCTATTAATAGGCACAATTCCTAATTCCATCCTGATATCGAGTTGAAAAATCCAATACCTCTTGTATGGATAAATGTAAAACTAGTGTGAAAATACATGACTTATAATTGTATTAATAATAAATCGTAGAGTGACGTAGCATGAATATGCTACGAGATGTTATCACTCTATGACCATATTCTATTATATTTGGTTCATGTTCAAAACGTGCTAGTCTTCATGTCGTCATACATTGCATTCAAATGAACCCAATTTATTTATTTATTTATAGTACACAAACATCATAT